>JAODPA010085743.1:0-13773 GCA_025585075.1 Nepenthes mirabilis
CATTTATATCGATTAATGTTATAAATTGTGAAGTGTAATTAATGATTTTGAATGATTTGAGATTTTGCTTGGACGGTCCAGGCCAAGTTTGGAGACTCGGGCTTAAGGCATTTCAAACTGGCTTCCAGTGGACGGTCGAATGTGGAGTAATATTCTAGGAACTTAAGAAGTAGCTCTTCAACCCTCCACTCTTGACTTCGCCTCAGAGGGTGAAGAGCTATATCCGTATTTGGCAGTTTCAGGCACGGAGCTAAACTTGGTCCTCATCCGACAACAAGACAAGGTACAACGGCCAATGTATTCTATTAGTAAGGTCTTGAAAAACACTGAGACCCGCTACCTGCACACCGAAAGGATTGCACTAACCCTTATCTACTCTGCCAAAAAGCTACACCCATACTTCTAAGCACACAAGATCATCGTCCTGACCAATTAATCGTTAAAGGAAATCCTGTAGAAGCCAAGCACGTCTGGACGACTGATCAAATGGCTATCAAACTGGGTGAGTTTGACATGGAGTTTCAACCTCGACCGGCCATAAAGGGCTAAGCCCTCACGGATTTCTTTGTCAAAACCAAGACCCCGATTCCTGATGTCCCCGACATCGCCGCTAACATAGACCGGTCAGAGACCCTAATTTGCACCTTACATGTTGATGGGTCATCAACACACGCAGGCAATGTAGCTGCTGTGGTCTTGCGGACTTCGCACGAATTAGAGATAAAGTACTCAATAACTCTCGAATTTCCAACCACTAATAACGTGGCAGAATACGAAGCACTACTTGCCGAACTCCTACTAGTGAAGGAATGCTCTGCCAAAGCCCTAGTCATTTATAGTGATTCGAAGTTGGTTGTCAACTAGGTCCATGAGAGTTTCGAGGCATCAAACTCCTTACTCGCAAGGTACCTTGGTAGAGCAAAGGGTTTGGCCCAAGCATTTGACAAGAACGAGATGACTAATGTCCTGAGGGAGGAGAACTGGAAGGCTGACTAGTTGGCAAAGGCAATAGTGACTAGGAACCTGGAGTAGTATGCTAGAGACATACGAGAAATCCTAACCACCCCGAGCATTGACAACCCCAAGCTTAAGGTGCTGCAAGTGGCTGACGACAAAAACTGGATGACCCCATACAAAAGGTACATCACCAACTGCCTCCTTCCAAATGACCCAGATGAGGCTAAGCATATAAAGAGAATAGCCGGCTGGTACACCATCGTGGACGGAAGGTTATACTATTGCAGGTACTCAATCCCCTACATGGGATGTCTCACGCTAGAAGAAGTTGACTACGTGTTGGTGAGGTATACCTCTACATCTACAGGTCACACGTTGGTAGTAAGAACCTTACCTTCAAGATAATACGACAGGGCCTCTACTAGCCATCGATGAAGCGTGATGCCATGAATTTCATCAAAAAGTACAAAAAATTTCCTCTAGCCACACACAGAGCTGCGCATCTTATAGGCACCCTAGTCTTTTGAACAGTGGGGGCTCAACATACTCAACCATTTACTCGTAGCATTCGAGTAGCATCCGGGCTCGACATACTTAGCCCTTCACCAAGTGGGTCGAGGTGACCCCACTGGCACGGATCACAGAACAGAACGCGACAGAGTTTGTTTGCCAAAGCATCGTGTGCCTGTTCGGGATTCCTGAGGTCATCGTGACTGATAATGGGACCCAATTTACCAGCAAACGATTCATTAAGTACTGTGCGAGTCTACGAATCAAGCTGGTTCACACCTCCGTCGCCTACCTGCAAGCCAATGGGAAAGTAGAGGTAATGAACTGAACGCTGTTGCACGAGCTAAAGACAAAGATGGAAGACGCTCAAGTTCCTAGACTGACGAGCTGCCGTTTGTGCTATGGTTATATTGAATGATGCCAAGAAAGTTAACCTGTGAGACACCATTCAGTCTCTGCTGCGGGACAGATGCACTCATTTAAGTTGAAGTTGCACTGCCTAACTTTCGAGTCGAGTGCTTTGACCCGACCAGCAACTCCCAAAGACTTAAGGAGCAACTCGATCTGCTTGAGGAAGCTCGAGATGCAGCACGCCTGAGGATGACAATCTATCAGCAGCACATCGCACGATACTACAACAAAAGGGTGAAAGCCAATCAATTCAAGCTAGGGAATTCAATCCTATAGAGCGTAGAGGTAACGGGCAAAATTGCCTACAAGAACAACCTCTTCCTAAATTAGGAGGGACTGTTCCTTGTCTCAACAATTCTCTGGAATGGGGTACACAAGTTATGTACCCAAGATGGCAAATTGGTCCCAAGGACTTGAAACACCACCCCACCTCAAAAAGTACCACTAATGAGCCCTAGCCGAGCCTAGGTAAAGTTGGCATGAATCATCCCGAATGATTATAAATGTATCACGTTACACTTAATGAAATTAATGTTTGTTTATGTGCACCAGCTCATGTGAATACATGCTTGCATAAAATCATATCAAATCAAATGACTTAGACTGCCCTTAAGTCGGATAAATTTATATTTACCTGTTATAAAACCTCGGCCCCATACCAAGTGGCCCATAGACGGAAAAATTTGAACATCAGTTCTAGCAATCGAGCGGCCCAAAGACAGTTGAATTTGAACGTTGATCTCGCACCGAGTAGCTCATAGATGGTCAAATTTAAACCTCAATCTCATCACCAAGCAGCCCCTGTGTGGTCAAACACTTAGGCCCAGGGGCTCTTGGAGCGCCCTACCAAGCGGCCATTAAAACCTCTGGGGGCTTCTATAGCATGCACGCAATGACCTCGTTCCGATGGAAAATAGCACCATCAGTTGACGACAATTGGTAGACTAGACCAGATGCGAATACGCTATGACGTCCTTCGATAGGACCCAACACCAATACGGTAATGTGCCGGCGATGACCTATGACTCCACCAGGGCCCGGCGACTGCGGCCATGAAACCCAACCAACCTTAGTGAGGCTCACTCATGGGTGTGCGACTATGGAATAGAGCACCTCGCAAAATCAAAGTGTCACGACATTCCCTCAAGGAAATGAGCATGATTAGGCAACTACGCCTAAGATAAGGTCGGCAATGATAACAATGCCTAGCTGGCAAAATAAAGAATAGCAATTCCACATGAAAGTATGAACAAGTAACAACAGAGATCTCAACGATTAGTCTAATTTTATCACAACGATAAAAAAAATATACAATGGGCTATTCGTTGAAGAAGAATACAAAATCGACCTATTGCCTAGAGGAAGAATGATCCAGAGGCTAAGGACTCCCTTGCGAGCGGGACAAAGGCACAGTGGCACCATGAGAAGATTATTGCAGATCTGACCACCACTGAGCATTGGCATTCCTTGGGTGGAAAAGTTAAACCCAAAACCCAAGAGCCACCAAATCCACAATGTAATGGCATAGGTTGATGCCGGCCCAATACCTACGGTACAAGGCTCCCCTGACCTCATCCAAGTTGAGGGAGGTCAAAAGCTCCCTCTCGTGCTGGTGGTTCTCATCCTGAAGGCGGGCATAGTCCCCCTCCAGCTCTTATAGTGAATCCTCGAGGAAGGAGATCCTCGCCCTCGCTTCAAATAGCTCACGCTAGGAACAGGAGGCCTGTTCTACCGCAACACTGAGCTCCTCCGGGTCGACGTGGGCTCAGGCTAGACGGTCGACGAAGGTTTTTAGTTGGTGAACTCTCTCCTGTAGCTTGGACCAAAAAATCAGTCAGTTGAAGCAACGAGAACAGTGAACAAAAGGAACAAGAAGGTACTCAAGAAACCTCCTCCGTCGAAGTTGGCCCCTTCGAGGGCGAGCAACTTGATGAGGGCTCACTTGGAGCCAAGGTCTCCACGACGTTCTTGCACTCCTCCAAAATCACTGGCGCAAGGGGGATCAGAGTGAGGCTCCTTGGTGACCACCTCAGAACCTTCCTTAGTCACTCCGGCAGCAGGTTTGACCTCCACCTCTCCTCGGGTCTCAGGCTCCGAGGGCTTGACACAAGGCCCTCGGAAGCCTTCATAGTCTAGGCTATCACATCTGTCTCTAGAGATACAGCCTCCATAGACTCAAGAGAATGCACCACAGCAACCTCCTTGGCCCCAACAGTCGTCATCATTTTGAGGTCCTCGTCAGCCATGTGATCGTCGTGAGAAGCCTCCTCATCAATAGTGACAGAAAGGCACGAGATGGGCTCCTTGCGTGGGGACACTGCAACAATAGGGACACCATACTAAGCCAGTGTAGGTACCAAAATTGGCCCCTCCTGGACACCCTCCTGGTTTCCCATGGACAACATGGGATGCCCAGAAGCCTCGTCGCCCTCTGCTGATAGCAGCCCTGGACGCTTGGCTCGACGAAGATGCGAAGGTAGAAGCCATCCTCCTCAAAGATCTCCTAGACCTATACACCTGCACCAGTGTGGCCTCATCTTTCCTAGAGGAGAAGGAAGAATCTGAAGAAGTATGGTCGAAGGAGGTGTGCTGACGCTTGGCCAACGAGCTGAAAGACTCACGGATAACCAGTGACCTAGATTTCCTCTGGGGCATGGCAGGCAGTGCGGGGACAGTGCTAGCCACCTCAAAGTTGGGCCCCCACATGGCAGCAGCAAAGGCTTTCAGGGTTAACTAGTAACCCCTTTCCGGCAGAGTGTTGGTGTGAACCTAGATGAGATCCGTAAGCAGCTTCTCTAGGGCCTCCTCTTGAAGTTCCAAGGACCTAGTTAGACTAGGTTGCACGTTCCCCCATTCATTGGAAAAGGCCCAATTAGAAGCGATCACCAAATAAAAATAACAATCATTCTACTTCTTTACAGAATCTGGATTTGCCCCATTGAATTTAAAGCCTGAGCGAGAAGATAGTAAAATCTTGTCTATGGTCCAAATGAAGTGAAAAATCGCCCTCACTGTCCTGATACTGAATTGACAGCCGTGACAATAAGAGAAGATGCACAAAGACACTAAGTATTGGATAGCATTGGCTAAAACCTCGCCACTAGAACTCCCAGAGCTGTCAAAATAGTGTACAACTCTGGTAGCATTGGAAAATGAAGTCCTCCCTGCAAGTGAATCTCGTGCACAGTGACAAATATCTCTTGCAGAGAGCAAGCCCTACCGTCTTCACCCAATAATAGAAACGCCATATTCATTGAAATCTTGAACTTGATGAATAGTGACTAGACATCTCCGACAGTGAGGACAGACCGAATCCATTTAACCTCTTTGAAAGCCATGAGTGGTGAAGTGAGGAGAGAAAGTAAACAAGAAGCAATTTGCATTTGTTCGAAAGCAAAAGCAAAATGTGGGAAACGGCGACGCGACCAAAGGTTTAAATAGATAGTGCCATGGACCCAAATGGCATTGTGTGAAGGAGGGCGAAAAGTCAGCCATCATAATGACAATGACACGCGTCCCCACGTTGAGGCATCGTAGTATGTAAATCAAATGACATCAGTAATGATAGTCTGACAGATTTAAGACGGTGAACTGATAGAGAAAATCTATAGTTTTTAAGGCCATGATGCCACCGCTTCCTAAAGTAGTAAACTAGCAAAGCACAACCCTTGTAGGCTGGAGGCAGATCCGACCGGCCCTATTCTAACCTAATGTTTGGAACGGACAACAGCGGTCTAGATTGTGAGCAGAGTGAGCCACCAGGGTTCAACGCCACCCGGATTGTCGGTCGACGAGTAGCACTGTACAACATCCGAATCACATACATCGTGCGACAATAACCAAAATGGTTTAGCATGTTTTATTGAAAACTTTAAAGTATACATCTAAAGGCAACTATTGGCCTCAAAGTGCAAAAAGAAAGAAAGAAGATCCTGCCCATGCCTATGGCATGTTGGAACGACCACCTCAGGGCCTTTGACTGCTTGACCCACTCGGCACAGATCCCTGACTGTCCACTGGTAGCACGAATGGCTAAGGTTCACCCTTAAGCTGGGCACTCTCACACCGGAGGTCCTCCAATTCTTGCTTAGCCCTTTGGAGCTCGTCCTCAAGCCAAGCTATTTGACCCAGAGCCTGAGTGTGGGCTTGTAAAAGCTCTCAGTACCTTGTCCCAATACCCAGCCTCCTCGACGGCCCTCCTGAGGTATACGCACATCCCTCGGACATGGCTAGGTCGATCCGTCGACACCCCTCGAGCAGAGTTGGCAGTGAGGAGCCCCATGAGCTGGAAGAGCTATCCTCTTTGAACGTGACCTCCTTCGATCCTCCCTCCAGAGCACTGTGGGAGACCCACTCCTCGATGCTGTGAGAAGGACGTTAGGGTGCCCTTCAACCAGTGCCATTAAAGATTGACCCATCTCCACCTCATGCGACAGGAGGTCTCCAATATAGAAGATGTTGACTCTGCCCCATCTATTTGGGATCTGCCAGTTAGAGCCAACCTTCAAAAAGAAAAAGCGAGACTTCCAACCCTTCGATTACCTAGGCCTCACTTCGCTTAGTTGAAACTGTGCACGAGGAAAAAAAGAAACCCAATCATCCTCCTGGTTGATCCTGAGGATCACCTTCAAGGACCAGGCGTCCAGGGTGAGCCTCCTAGTGGGAAAGAAGGCAAACAAAGTAACCAAATATCGGATGACATCTGGGTGCAGGCAAGCCATAAGGATCTCCAAGGACACCAAAATCTCACACAATTGCCTTTGAAGCAGAAGTCGAATGATAACGCGTTGGTGCTCCTCATAAACGATAACGAACCCTCAAGGAGGAGAACAAGCCACATCACCTACACCAGGGACTGCAAATGAGGCAAAGCCAAAAAGGTAGCCCTCACCAATTAAAAGCTTCCACATCCTTGTCGAACAAGGTTGATCGAATATCAGAGATGCCCTAGGAAGCCATTCAAATATTGTTCAAATCGGCAAAAAGTATAATAAGTTAAAGCGAAGATGCTCTGAAAGTGATGCAAGAAATGGCTCGGGGGCTAGCACTTCAATAAGCAATAACCTGCTAGGAACGCCGTTGTTTGAAGGAAGTGAATCAATGCACCCCCCGCAGTAGCAGCGACACGTGCCTTCACTTAAGTTAGCTGCAGTGCATCTTTTTACAAGCACAATAATGATGCCTGACGCCTTGCTTCCCCATACAATCAATGCACTGAGACTGTTGATTGAAGTGACGGCGCAGAATGCAATCAACAACACCTTGACACCCATTTTTCCAAGGCTAAAAACCTATGGCGCGAGGCCATAATAGGCTCGAGACTGATTCACCCGGTAGGCCCCTCTGTTAAGTGCTCGAAAGGCCGGCCAAAAGGTAGATCGTCAGAAGATTGAGCCGCCGGTTGCTCGGACTATTTGGTCAATAGGCGCCAAGCAACCCACAACTACGTACAAACATTCCAACTATCCAAAGTCATGTGAAAGAGTCAAACGATACAAAGTAAAAACCAAACCAATACTTGGAAGTTCCATTCATTAATCTCTTTTACAAAATACAAAGCTTACACTGACAAACGTATATGGTGAAAGAAAGAAAATAAAATTCATGGAATGACGATCCTGTAGTTCTCGCATAGAAATCGGTTCTAGAAAGACACGCTCAGGGAAGACAGTTGTGGCCGGAGCACCAAGCAGCTATCCTCTACCTACCCATAGAAGCATCTAGACCAGGGACTAGGCGCCGCAAAAGGTGAATAGGAAGCAATTCCCTAACGAGGAAGAAAGTGAGATGCCACCACCCTTGCGTAGGAAGTTTCCCTCCTGGAGATTCTCCATCGAGGTCAACCATAGCCCTTCGGCCGATGACCGAGCCAATGCAGCATTGGCGTGGTAGCCCATAGCTGGGCTTTGGAAGCACCTTCCCTAGAATGCTTTGAAAGCGACCCTCCAATGAAAAGAACCAAAGGCCAAGTGCTCCCCCAATATTTGAGACAACGGAAGCAGAACGATTGTGCCTAGAAGTTCCTCCAGAGGCTACGCCACCAAACGCTAGCATGGAGAAGGGAAGTAACAATGGCCCTATGATTGGACCATCCTCATTATAGCATCAAGGAAGTTGACGGAAGAGCATCATGGTAGACTTCAAGCACTTCTTCGAATTTCATAAAACTCTATTTGATCCCAATAGGAGGCAGCGAATGACCCATGCCGGTTTTAAACTCCCACACCGCTTAATTGGTGTGAAGATGATTTATGAAGTAAAGAGTAAGGAGTCCCTCCATTTATATCCATAGGAGGAGATCAATGAGCCTTAAGTGAGAAGTTATATCTATCAACATCAACCAACAGGAACTGACAAGGAATCAATTCTAGGCCCTGAATCAACACTGAGATCTTTCAAAAATGAGTAGTGAATCACTATAGCCCTGTATAGAAAGTTGCAAGGCGCCTGGGAAAAGAGTGTGGCCCTCAGAAACAAGCAAAGTATCATCTTGGGAAGGGAGGCATGAGCAAGTAAGCTGGAAGCAACCCATTATGACATGTCGGGAGCTAGTGAGGCCCAGTTATCCAACTTGGGGGTCTAGTGATGGGTTCTGCTATGTTAGGGATTGGCCCAAGTCCAAGCCAGGCCCATCGCGAGGACTGTAGCCCGGAAGGCCCAAACAACAAGCCTCGACGTGGCAACGTATAGTGGGTCGATGGAGATAGGGACCGGCTATACCTAACAAGTAGCCCTTGCGACACGACCAATCGCGATAGAGGAACCCTCCAACCCGGCAGCAATAGCCTAACCAATGTAGAGGCCGCTAACGCAGACGTCTACCATTGGTGGCTATAGTCAACGATTAGAAAATACACTGTTGCTGCTAGGCCGCTGCTGACGTCAGCAAGCCTCGATGAATCACCCGTTGGAATGGCCAAGCGAATGTCGGTAAGGACCATCCGTGGTCGCACCACCACCGTAAGGTGACAATTAACACATTGGCCCGACCGTCTCCGAGACAGGCCGATGAATCCTGATAAGACACCTGTTGTGAACTTTGGTGCTAACACGACCACTACGAAGCATTACAGATGTCCTTCGCCATCATAGGGAAAGGGAGGACCTCGAATCGGCATATAAGAAAGAACCAAATTCTCTTTCGATCTCACAACTCTTCTTCTCTTTCTGTAGTTTTCAAAGATGCTCCCAGTTGAGCACATCACCAGAGTTTAGCCCTCTGTTATCTCTCAAATTCACTCCCCGTCAAGTGCACCACCGGAGCCTATCCCTTCGTTAACTCTCAAAACCGATCCCAGTTGAGCACACTACCAAAGCCTTGCCCTCTATCAGCTCTCAAAGTTGCTCACTGTCAAGCGCATTCACGGAGCCCAATCCTCCACAAATCTCACTTTCCCTCACACAAGCATATTAACACATTTTCTTACATCCTTCTTACATCTTTCTAACTGTTGGGAAAGACTTTTGACTTAAGTATCGAAGGATAAATTGGGGAGTGAGTCTTGCCAATCCTCTGACCTTTTATTCGTTATTTGTTGTGCACAGGATCTAGGTTTGTAGAGATGAAAATCGGACCCGCTTGAATTCG
Organism: Nepenthes mirabilis; assembly: GCA_025585075.1. NCBI lineage: Eukaryota > Viridiplantae > Streptophyta > Magnoliopsida > Caryophyllales > Nepenthaceae > Nepenthes > Nepenthes mirabilis. The sequence goes on from JAODPA010085743.1 coordinate 9,467, forward strand.
ACCCAGTGGAGAAAACCCAACGACTTCCTAATTAGTACAATAATCCGAATCCATGGACGCATCAATACTCATTGATCCTCTTCCACATATGAATGTGGTATTCTCCTTAATTCAACAAGAAGAAAATAACACCAAATATCCAGCTCCAGTATTGATTATTTGGCTTTTTTAGCAAAATTGGTCGAATTGCTAGTAAAAATTCAATAAATCTATTGTCAACAGTAGACAAACACAAGCCTTATTGGAGTAATTGCAAGATTACAGGACATTTGTTCAAAAATTGCTTAAGGCGAGGAATGCTCAAGTTTCAGTTTGCAATCAATGCAACATGAAGGGGCACGTAATGGAGTAATGTTACATTGTCTATGGATATCCTTCTAAACAGAGAGAATATGAAAGTTCTAAAACCATTGACCCTTTCACTGGTTCTGTAGTTAACAGGAAAGAAGACAATCCTGAAGAAAATGTCTCTTACTCAGGCAAAATATAGATAGTGACTGATGCTCCTACATCCCAAGAAATTTTAATCAGTCAGTGCTCTAACCCTGCGACAGATTCTTCATCATATTCAGCATGATTGAAACTCTAAATAATGTAGCTGCAATTGCTCTAAATGGAATATTTGAACTGCATCATGTAGATTATAGATACAAAAGCAAAACATCACGTAATTTATTGCCTTTTTTATTCATGTTTTATTCAAGATATTACATATTGGATAACAATTGGGATTGCTAAAGTAAAACATCCTCTATTAAAGGAAGATGTTTTGCCTTCAATACTCTCTAAAAGGCTCTCCAAATTTTTACCAAAAGTTCGTATTTTTACTGGCACAGTTATTATATATAGATTCAGCTATTCCTATCTCTATCATAGAAGGCCAAAACTCACTAAAGATCCATTTGTTAAAAGTTATATTACTGGTTATAATGATAGATCATGTTCTGTTTATCACATGCCATAGCAAAATCGGCTTCCTTTTTCCCACAAGTGAACACAAAATTTCATGTATTTTTGAATTAGTGCATTATGACATTGGGAAGCCATGCCATGTAAATGCCTATCATGGATAATTTTTCTATAAGCACTTATTTATCTTCCCAAAATAAAATTTAAAGAAGGGTTGGAATTAACTCTTTCTACCATCTTTATTAAGACTCAATTTAATTTCAAAGTTAAAGTCACTAGAAGTAATAATGGTGTTGAATCTCCAATTACTCAAAACTTTCTGATAAGGGCATAATGCATCAAAAAAAATTGTATCAAAACCCCAAAACAAAATGAAATAGTTCAAAGGTAGCACACTCAGTTAAAAATTGTGGCTCAGGCCCTGAGCTACAGTCCAATATTTTAATGGAGTACTAGAATTTATGTGTACTAACAAAAATATATTTGATCAATAGGACCCCCCACTCCTTTGTTGCATAATAAAAACAACATGCTAAATCCTCTTTAGGACCAAACCCAGCAATAATCATTTAAGGACATTTTGATACCGTTGTTTCACTACCATTATTTTTTCAGGGACACAACAAATTCAATCCTAGAGGACAAAAGATGTGTTTTTTTTTCTTAGATATCCTTTTAGAAATGATACAGATTATTAAATTTAGAGATTCATGCTATATTTTTGTCTCGAGATGTAATATTCTATGAGTCTAATTTCTTTTTTCCGAATCTGATTCAAGGGATGCAGATTATAACCATTCCCATTTTATACAAACACGCTAGAAAATAGCAATATCATCTTTTAATAACTCCAACCAAACAACAATGTCAACATCTCGTGGATATTGTTGGGGTCCCGGATACACCCTGATCTGGCACAGTTGAAAAACCTGAACCTCCCGTCAGCCGTCAACTACCAAGAATGTGAGTATAATGAATACAAGAATACACAATAATTTTTAACGTGAAAAATCCTTTTTAACTAAGAAAAAATTACATGACAAACTCTAAAAATTTTTACTATATAAAATCGGTTACAGTCTAAGACAGAATTCCAACAACCGATCCGAGATAGAGTAAGAAAACAATCTCCAAAATAAGGAAATTCTCCTTCCATCACTTTTCTTCTCTCCTTTCTCTCATTAGCGATACTCTATACTCTCTAATTTTACAAGTGTGGTGGTGAATGGCGAACGATGAGGGCTTCCTTTCGTACCTCATTTCTACTCTGTTCCGCCCTTTATTCCCACACGGTTTACCGCACAATCTTCTAAAGCGCCTGGTATGCTTTATAATGATGCCTGCACCATATCCCACCTGTTCACCTACCCAAATCTTGTAGAGGATTTATCATGCCAACTTTATTATTTTCTACACTTTCACCAGTTTATGCGCTTTTCCACAAACGATGTATGTTCTGAAAAGTTTGTCACCTACTCTACAACACTGCCTTCCTACCATAAGCTTTACAATTGACCTGCTCTGCAAAGCCTGTTACCAATTATGAAAATTAACTTCTTGCTTCTGTAAGGTCAACTATCTGTACGGACGTTGCAGATGACTAGCTTTCCAGATAGGCTACCCCTCAATCTTTGTATCAATGTTCTCGTTCGGCCTCTCTAGCCGGGCGGCCTCCTGCTTCTTAGCCAATCTCTTCTCAGCCAACTGGCCTCCTTGGCCGGTTGCCTCTTGCAGGCCAACTTCTTTGTTGCCTGGTCGGCCAGTCCCCTACTGCTCGGCTAATCGGCTTCCTTGCTATCCAGCCAGCCGCTTGTCGTGCGTGCTTCCTTGCATAAGTCTCGTGTGAACTTTCGATAACTTTTCGTTTGTTGAGCTACACACAATAGAGTGACTAAACTATTGGGTTTGGTTACTCCCACCAAACCCTTGTGGGTATTTCAATAAACGGATACGTTATCAGAAGATCGCACAAACTTGTGCGAAATTCGGAGTGTTACAAACTGACTGCAACAAATGATCAAAGTAACCGATTTGTCGGAGTGAACAAATGTTAGAGTGACCATTTATCGGAGTGAACAAATCTTGGAGTGGGAAAAATTCGGAGTGCTTGTGTGCGCGATAAATGACCAAAAGAGCGGCAAGAATGCTGCTCTTCGGTCGACCGGTCGAAAAGCAGGAGGTCGGTAGGTTAGGGAGCAAGGAGATCGGCCGGCCGAACAGTAGGATTGCCAGCCGGGCCGCCGGGCAGGAAGAAATCGGCCAGAAAGGTCTGCCAACTAAGCTGAGATGAGACCGGAAAGATTGACAGAGGATAGCTTGTCTAGAAAGTTAGCTGTTGACTTTCCAGAGTCGGTAGGCTTTGTAGAGTAGGTAGCTGATCTGTAAAGCATATGCTGTTTGTGTACAACAGGGCATACGTCATCTGTGCAAAGTAGGTTGACTTGTAGAGTACGCGCCATTTAGGAAAGCGCGAGAATTGATGAAGGTGCAGGAAATGACAAAATTGGTGTGACAAATCATCTACAAGTTGGTGTGACAAATCATTGTATTATAAAGTGTACTAGGCGCTTTAGAAGAATAAGCAACAGTGCAGTAATGGAACGTCAAACGGAGGGTGGAATAGAACAGAGTGCGGAAAGGAGCTCTCGCCGTTTGCCATTTGTTACCACACTTGTAAAATTAGTTAGTGAAGAGCACAGTAGTTAGAGGAATGAGAGAAGAAAAACAAAGAGAAAAATTTTTCTACCTAGAGATTGTTTTTTTTATTCTATCTCAAATTGGTTGTTGGTATTCTATCTCTTGGTTATTTGTAACTGATTTTATGTAGTAAAATTTTTCAAAATTTGTCCTATAAGTTTTTCATTAATTGAGAAGGGTTTTTTACGTTAAAAATCATTATACATTCTTGCGTTTATTGTGCTCACATTCTTGGTGGCCGATGGTTAACGAGAGGATTCAGTTTTTTCTCTCCGGCCGGGTTGCGTGTAAATCCAAGTGCAGAACCCCAACGCAAACCCAACGGATATCTCATCTCATGTATTGGCACCTCAAATTCAAAACTCAGATTCTTCACCTTTTGAAATAATATAGCAGTTAAAATAGAAGAATCATCAATAGTAATAGATGAAGATTCCGGCCCCAACATCCCTTCTTCTACAAAAGATCATTTTCCACATGTTCCTCTTGGAAGATTTTAAAGAACAAAGAGAGCAACTCAATATCTACAGGAGTTTCATTGCTAACAGGTAGCATTTAATAAATTATCCAGGGAAACAACACAAGTATATGGTAAACCTTTACCTATTTCTAACCATTTACCTTGAAGCTTCTGCGAATAATGTGTTTGCTTCAAGATAAAATGTTGCAGGTCTTATTAGTTAAATATATTATCAGAATTA
>JAODPA010085754.1:0-17102 GCA_025585075.1 Nepenthes mirabilis
AAATAAATGACTTAGACTTAAACTTACTTGTGTTTTTCATCAAATTCTTTTATAAGAATGACATACAATGTCAAATATTCAAGGATTTTAGAAATTCTTTACAATATAAATGAATTAAGGTATAAGTCTTTAAAATTTTATGATATATGAACAATTTTGACTGTTGGGGTTCAACACCCGCATACACCCGATTTGGTGTAGTGGAACAAATGTGTATCCCCCTCAACCATCAGTTACCGAATTTGTAAGTATAAGAAATAAATAATAATTAACGATTTTTAATGTGAAAAATTTTTTTCAACTAAAAAAAAATTATTGGATAAATTTTAGATAAATCCACTACAAATAGTACCCGTTATAAAACCACTTCTAAAATTCATTTATTCCGAACCCAAGTAAAGAACTATTGAATACAACCCCATCTAAATACACCTAACAACTCACAAGAGAAATATAACTAGAAAAAGAATAACCAAACAAAAACATGTTTTTATAAATCGCCTCTAAAACGATGTACCCGACTTTGACGAAGAACGGAATTCAAATCGGATCTCAACAGGACTATAAAACTCTTCCTCTTCTCTCATTTCTCACTGTGCGACACCCATTGTGGACAAAGATATCAAAAATCTTGAAACCAAACCCTAAAATCATGTTCACGTGATTTTATAAACCCTAAGCTCACTTAAGCGCCCGTCGAGCACCTAGCCTCCAAAATTGGTGCTCGAGCACCGATCATGCGCGGATCAGATGCGTAATTCTAAAATTTCTACATATTCACTGCTCGAGCGTGCCTTGAGCGCTTGACTTGACCCTTGCCTCATGGCTGCTCGTCGCACGTGTTTAGTATACGTAAATATCCAATCCTTGTACGAACTTCGAGCGATTCTCCGATAACTTTTCATTTGTTGGAATACCAATAAGGGAGTGGTAAAAAATCAAACATTAACAAGTATACAAGCCAAACTCAAGATAAGTACAGAAAATATTGCATGTGTGTGAATTCGTGCACGTTTGACCGATCTTTTTTAAGTATTTTAAGACCAAAAACTTTAGAAGTTCTTTTAAAAAATTAGAAAAAAAAAACATAGTAAGATAACTCATAAAACCTAAAATTAGATCAAACTCACTCTAAATACTTCTGGTCACATAGCAAAATGCTGTAAGCCCTCTAGTAAACTGGTTTTTTAGAGGTCATTTTGGTCTCTTAACGCATGCAATACGACCGGAGAGGTGGATAAAGCTAAACTTACTAATAGTTTTCCCAAATAAAAATACAAGAAAATGACATTAATAACCCCCCCTCCCCACATAAAAGGGTAGAGGGCACTCGGCAAACTGCTTTATTAGTTCACCCACTTATTTCCAACTCCAATTTAAAGTCTTCACCAATAAGGAGCTTGAGGCCTGAAATTTCCACCACCATGAACGGCCCATCAGAGCCGTAGCTTATCATTGTCCCAAACGCCCCAGCCTTTCTACTTGCATTCATACTCCCTATCTTATGATCCTTCACCTTCTTGCCCTTCTCCAAGCCCAAAATGGTAATTTTACCTATAATCCACTTTTGGCTAAGGGCGTACCCTCGGTTTAGGACTTGTGACCCAATAAGTAGTACCCTATCAGTCTGCACAAATTCACCATAAAAGTTAACCAAGCTCCATTTACCTCCACTGCCAGCCATCTCTACTTGGGCACCATCATCCAAGAAAACTTGCCCAGTGCTGTTTCTGCCATCATTGCTAACGACAGCCACGACCTCGAATGGTGTCCTTCGAGCAGCTAGAGTGGTCATGGCTTCTCCCTGCAGGGCCAAGATATTACCTTCCTGAAGGTGAACGTAGGGGCGATCTATGGGAGCATCAAGAGTCACGTTGCCACTCGTGGATACGGGATTACTGGTGTAGTTGAAGAGATCAAACCAATTCCCTTCGGGGAAGTATGCAGTTACCGACTCTGCCCCTGGTTCGAGAATAGGAGACACCATCACACCTCTGCCGATAAGGAATTGCCTGTCAATTCTGTACGCGTTGATGTCTTCTGGAAAGGAAAAGAAGAGAGGGCGTGCAATTGGGACCCCTGTCATGTGTGCCTCGTACATCAATGTATACAAGTAGGGGAGAAGACGATAGCGGAGTCCCAGTACTTTCCGGGACGACGCAGCGACTGATTCCCATAGGTAGAGTTCGTGAGGAAGAGTGTCCTTGGATGCATGGTTTCTTGAGAAAGGATAAAATGCCCCTAGCTGCATACATTTAAGAGACAACTTGATTGTTACCGCTTCCTTGATTAGCTGCTATGTCTGAAACAGGCTATTGAAACTGGTTAAGACATATTTAGTTATGTTCAGTAAGTTTATGCTTCTAAAACAGTTGAAAAAGATCCGAGATGTTTGATGTCATCTTCAATTCATCATGGATTTTATTAAAGAATCTGAATCAACATCATTCATCAACACTTTGTAAGGGTCTTCATTTCTAGTTTCGATGTTCTTTTAATGGGTATAAAGAGATTTATTTGGAAAGATAATGCAGAAATCGAGCAAGTTGAAGTTAACTCATTGCCTTAGAAGTACCGACAAGTGTATTTGTGTCCGACATGGTTGGGCACTGACACTTTCCAACACATGCCAAAATATTTTGCCACTTTCTATTTTGATTCTGACATGCTTAGAGTATGTCAAGCTATCGTGCAATTTTCTAAAAAAGGGGATTTTTGATATAAGCTAAAAAGAATTAGAGTTATTTGGTATTTTAAAAATAACTAACAACCAAAACCCCCATTGTTTTTCTTTCTTTTTTTGATTATGTGAGTTATGTTTTTCTTTTATTGTATAATTCATTTATATTAGCTCGCTTATCTACTAGTTTTCTCTATAATTCTTTTTAGATGATAAGACAAGAAATATAGAGAAAACTAGTAGATAAGCGAGCTAATATAAATGAATTATACAATAAAAGAAAAACATAACTCACATAATCAAAAAAAGAAAGAAAAACAATGGNGATAAATTATATTATCATATCTATGAATAAATAATGAATTTTTCGTTAATATATTCCCCATTTCTTTATTTTTACAAAATAACATGTCCTGCACCAATATACATGCTCCTGAGCTCATTGCAAACAAGCTACTTAAATGCGATTAATGCTGGGAAAAAATGCAATAGTAGACAAGATGCGTATCATGGAGCACCAAAGGACCCAATTAATCTGAAATCAATTAGTATATTTACCAATTTTTTGATAAATATAAGCATTACTAACCTGGATCCAACGTCGACAAAGTTCTTCAGTAGTGTTTCCACTAAAACCACAAATATCTGCTCCAACCATTGGAATTCCAAAAAGCCCAAAACTTAGAATACTAGGAATGGAGTACCCCAAATCACCCCATGTTGCAGCATTATCTCCCGTCCAATGTGCAGTGTACTTTCCAGACCCCACAAAAGTTGATCGAGAAAGCACAAAAGGCCTTTCCCCGGTCGCGTTGATCAATGCGGCATTTGTAGCTTTAGCTTCTGTATATCCATAAAGATTGTGGGCATTATACTCGATAATGTCACCGAAGTGTACAGCCGTTGCTGGTACTGTCTTATTATTAATGGGTCGTTGATCGCCACTATTGTTGATCTTGTAAGGAGGGTTGTCAAGGGTAGAATATGGAGTGGGTGGCGAAGTAATGAAGTTAGATATCTCATTCATGTCGATCCAAAGGCCATCAACAGGAAGAAGATCTCTAAATCTTCTGATCTCATCACTCCAAAAGGTCGAGGCAGCTGGTTTTAGAAAATCAGGGAAGTAAACTTCCCCAGGCCAAACTACACCCAAGTAGGCAGCACCATCGCGTTTGATAAAGACATCAGCTTGCATCCCTCTGATAAAAGTTCCATATGTTTCATTTACATTGATACCTGTGAGGAACAACCGATAAAAAACACAAGAATTTTTCAAATATGCCCAAATAAATTCCGTGAAAAAATACAACATGAATTCTTCTTCCATGATTCGGTCAAGATTTGCCAATGGTACAACTGCATCCCGACACAAGAAACTTTGGAATTAACAAATTGCAGCAATGCTAGCAATAGTGGCTCACTCTTGTCACTGATGCTCAAGACACCCTTGTGATTTGGTCACGTATATAGTCAAGATAAGATCCACAGATAGCAAGTGCTACATACAGAGCTGTTATGTTGGCAATTTTTTTCATCAACAAATTGACACCGGCACAACTCACAATACAAACATAATGGAGAGAATGATAATAAATAAACAAATAATGAAATAGTCAAATAATCTAAACAAAATATAACAATATGCCGTCAACATGCAGAAAATAGAAAATATGCAACTTCTACATTTTCTAGGTAAAATAAATGAATATGCCAATAAAACCTTCAAACTCATGTTAAAAAATGATGGCAAAAACAATGTAAGAAAATTTCTTTTTTTGGGGTAAGTGATGTAAGAAAAATACAACATAGTTTGGCTTATACAATCGAATGGGAGAATTTTATAATCCGGAAATTTTACAACTCTACGTGTTTTCCCTCTCAATCTTCACAGACCTTTCTCACTGTTTTTTTTTTCAGCCTCACTACACCACCACTTGCTGCCTGGCTATTTTGTTTGCATTGGCCATCTGCACATTTATCTAACTGCTTGGGCCACCTTATATAGAGATTGGAGGAGCCTGTTGATATCCAGCAGATGCTGAAGAGGAGGAGATTGCTGGGATTCTGACGATGAAGGGTTGGAGAAGCTGAAAGACTAGGAAAGGTAAAAGTTGTGGACTCTTCAATTCTCTACCTCCGTTCCCGAAAACTAACACCACTAGTTGGTGCCCATTTCTCACAAGTCACCACCTTCGTCAACATGTCTACTGGATTCTCATCAGCATGCTTTAACAATTGTTACTCCATTATTCGCGTATTCAGTGATAGTGAATTCCAATATGCTTTGTGCAGGAATGCAACACTGAATTCTTGCCCAAGTCAAGAGCACTCTGATGATCACAATGCACATTGTACTCCTTTTGTTTGATTCCTAGCTACTGGAGAAAATGTTTGATCCGGACATTTCCTTGAAGCTTCCATTGCAATGATGTATTTAGCTTCTATTGTAGAAAAAAAGACACTTATGCAATTTGGACTACCATGACATAGCTCCCCCTCAAAAGTAAACAAATATCCTGATGTAGACTTCCTTCTATTAAGATCCACTACCATATCAGCATCTGAAAATCCTTCCAGGACTGATTCAACTCCCCACAACAAAGTCATGACTTTGACATACTCTTAATGTACCTGATAATCCACTTCACAGATTTCCAATGTGCTTTCCACAGATTGGAAAGGAGTTTGCTCACAACATCTACAGCATAAACAATGTCATGTCTTGTACCCACCATTGCATGCATCAAGTTGCTGATTGCTGAAGAATAGCAAATGACTACCATTTCTTCCATCTCCTTTTTTCAAGAGTGACAGGAACTTTTACTTAGCTTAAGTAACTAATCAGTGGAGTATTGATTGGCTAGATATTTCTCAATGTTAAAGCTTTTGATCACATGTTCAACATAACCATAACTTGCGATTCTTTGTACCTCAAATGATTTCATGCCTAGAATCTGCAAAGTTGGGCCTAAGTCTTTCATATCAAAGAACTTGGTCACTTCATCAATTTGTTAATCTTGATTGCATCTTGATCACTGATTAACAAATTGTCAATATAATCATAACTCATAAACTGATCCATTGTGGTCCTCTTATGATTATCACTCATCATGAATGACTTAAACTTCTTGTATCATTGCCTCTGTGCTTCCTTGAGGTTGTAGAGACTTCTCTTCAATTTGCAGGCTAAGTGCTCTTTCCTTGGAATTTAAAACCCTTCTGGTTGTTTCATATAAATCCCTTCGTTCAGATTTCCAAGGAAAAAAGAAGGCTTTACATCCATTTGTTCAAGCTCCAAATCAAAGCTAGCTACTAATCCGAGAATGACTCAAATTTGAGGTCATCTTTACAAACTATGGAAAAATCTCATCAAAGTCAATTCATTTCTTTAGTTGGAATACTTTGACAACTAACAAAAACTTATGCTGCATTAGCATAAGCTTTATTCTTCATAACTTTCTTTCCTCTGAGGAAGTTGACCAGATCATAAGTTTGATTCTTATGCAAAGAACTTACCCTATCTTGCATAGCCACTATCCATTTGTTTTTATCCATGCAATTCTAAGCTTCATTTAAATTTTCCGGCTCCTCCTCATCCATAAGCAGAATATAATTTGACTAAGGATATCTCCTCAACAATATATTAACATGTGAGCTCTCTTTAATATTGGTTGTTGAGATGTGTCATCTGATCGTTGTCGTACAGCTTCTAGTAAAGGGGGTTGCAACTCCCTTATTCAACAATCTATTCTGTTTCTAATTCTAGTTCGAGAATGTCATCTATACTTCGCCATGATTTGTCTGCAGGGTTTGTAATGACATATGGCGCGATGGAATGTGAATCATTGGACTTCGTGGGCTTTTCAAAGTCGTCATAAGTCCAGTTCTCAACAAACACATCCCTACTTTAGAAAATCTTCTTTCCTGGTGAGTCCCATAGCTTGTATCCAAATTCATTGTCACCTTACCTGATGAAGATATATGCAACAAAGAAGCTAACGTTAAGAGAGGATCATGGGGCTAGACCCATGGTGGACTTGATGTTCGCGTTCTGCTTCAAATCTTTGGATACACGTGCAAAAGCCTTGTATCCAGACACATAAGAATATGAGACTTTCCTTTTAGATCACAACTTCTTTGAAACTTTGAACTCCAATAGCATAGAAGGTGATCGGCTGATAAGATAGCAGATGGCATGTACGGCTTCTCCCCCATAATGGCTTAGGTAGCTTTGTCATACTAAGCATACATCTGACTTTCTCAACAATGGTCTAATTCTTTTTTTCAACAACACCATTGTGTTGTGGGGTACGTGGGACTGTCTTCTTCTCATGGTCAATATCATGCTCAGGGCAGCAAGTGTTGAACTCCCTAGATGGTAGTTGCCGCCATTATCGATCTAGATACTACCAAGGCACGGAAAGTTCCAAAGCATTCTAGAACTTGGTCTTTAGTTCTCATAATGTATACCTTACCTTCTTGGAAGCATTATCAATAAAAGTCACGAAGTACCGTTTCTCACCTAGCAATTCATCATCAATGGGACCACATACATCAGAGAATACCAAACTTAATAACTTTGATCTTCTCTTTGTTGAAGAATTGAACGAGACTCGTTGCTTTCCAAATGTTCACAAGGGTCTAAAGCAATACCCTTGTCAATGGTGATCAAAGCCTTTTCTGACCAGGGCAAACTCTTTCTCTCACATGTGGCTGAATCTCGTGTCACAGATTTGGTGATGCGCTTATCTTCAACTATATTAAGGTTAACACACCTTCACATAGGTTTTGTATAAAGTGTAGCACATGTGCCCACAAGCAATAATCATAACTCCTTTGGCAAGTTTCCAAGTACCATTGCCAATATAGTTATCATAATTCTGTTGGTCACGTCTGACATCCTTCAGTACCAGGATGCATCCAACAATTGTGCTGATCTGCACAACTTCAATACCCAAAATATTAGAGAAACTAGAATTTCACATTTTTAACATACCAAAGTCTTCATCTTTGACGTAAAGTACTCCTTCTGAGAAGTGGCATGGTAAGGAGCTATTGTGTCTATCACCCATTAGGCATCTTGGCTTGAAACGTAAAGGCATGTTGTTTTGTCTACAGATACAGCTGAAATACTTTTGAAAAGGTGACTCGGGTCTCACCTCCTCTTGCTTCGATTGGTCACTTCCTGTCCTTACTCTCTTTGCAACTTCTGGCAATTCTTCTTCATATGGCCTTCAATGCCAAAAGTAATAACACTCGATCATATGTCCTTGTTGACTCCTACCATCATTGGATTTACCACGATGTCTTGTATCCCTCCTCTACCATGTCTTCCATCTCTACTTTTGCCTTTGCCACTTACTTCAGGATATTTTACTATTTTTTTTTCTGTAATGAGAGCATGAGACTGAACCAACCTCATTCCATCTGACCTCCTCATTGAATAAAGCATCATTCACCATTGCCATAGTGAGTGTGGGATAATCTCCCAACTATCCCACAAAGAACTAAGAAGTAGAAGGGCCTGCACTGTCTTCGAGTGTCAAGTCAACGGATGAGAGCTGGTTTACCAGGTTCTCAAACTCGTTGGTATCCTCAGCTACTGCAATTTCCTTCTTCAATTTGAGATTTACCAAATTCTACATTAGGAGATCTATATTCCGGGCAGTTTTGGTTTGGCGCATGCCCTCCAACTTTTTCCATAGGGGATAGGAAACAACTCTTGTGTAATGTTGTGGAACACACTATGGTCGATCCATTGTTTGATATTACCAATAGTCTTCTTGTTCATCTTAATCTATTCATCCTCTTCCATTGTGTCCAGCTTAATGCCTTACAATCAAACGGCTTAGACAAACCCTAACAATTTAAGAGATCTCCCATCCATGGTCTCCAAATTGTCCAACTTGAGGCCGTCAACCTGATCATAGCTCCCGAAGTTGGATCCTCCACAGAAAAAACTTGTTTTATGCACAACTAGGTTAAAAATAGAATTTTTGGTGCGGAATTTGGCAAAATAGAGTGCACTATTGTATCCAGAATTATCCAATTATCTGGTTATTGGCCCAACTCGGTTGAAAAACGAGTTAAAATTGGATTGAATTGGCCTAAAGCTGAATCTATTGAGTTGGCCCTGAGTTGACTCGTTGAGTGGAATAGAGGTGCAGACTTGAGTCAACTTGGACTATTCTAACAAGTTGACTGGACGAGTGGAATAGGGTAATGACTGAGTTGACTCTGATGTTTCTAATGAGTTGACTCAGGGGGCTAACTCATTGGGCAGGACTGAAGCTGACAAAATAAGCTACCTTTGAAAATATCTGACCATTGGCGATGAAATATTCACCAAATTATGTTACCAGTGTGCGGGGCACGTGCTGCGTGTGGGGAGCATGAGGGCTGCTCTAGTGGCCCTTTTCATAACATTTTCGCCATTTCGCTCCGTCTCAATGAGAACATCGCCTAGGTAAACTCAACATTTAATTTCGAGAGACTTGAAAAGTTGGCAGAACATCTTTCAATCACCGTAGTTGAAAAAACAATTGTGTCAAACACAACCTGTCACCAATGTCACTTTGTTAAGAAAAAGAAGGCACAAAACAATATAAGAACATAGGATATAGTGTAGTTTGGCTAATTTAGCCTACGACCATGATCAAAGGGGAGAACTCATAAACCGGAAAATCTTACGACTCTCTGTATTTTCCCTCTCAACCCTCACAAAGCTCTCTCTCTCTCTCTCTCTCTTTCTCTCTCTCAAGCTCACCACACCTTACCTTACTGCTTGGCTATTTGGTTTGCCTTGGGTCTCTGCATATTTCTCTCACCGCTTGGGCCTCCTTATATAGAGATTGAAAGAGCTTCTTGACATCCCTTGGATTCTAAAGATGCAGAGATTGTTGGTTTTCTAGGGAGGTTGAATGGTTAGAGAAGCTAAAAGATAAGGTGTGGACTCTTCAAATTTAAGGCATGTTTAGTTGTGGAAAACATATTATGCTTCTTGGAAAAATATTCCAATAAAATAGCAGCAGACTAAAATTTCATGGCCAAATCCAAGTATTTTCCAAACACCCTTGCTGTTGGAAGTTGGAACCGCATTTTTCTTTTTTGTGTAAAAGGAACCAGTGTTTTCCACTTTGGAAGAACAGATAGAAGATTTACAAAACTCATTAGTTGGGATGGATCCAATTTACTGTTAAAACCGAAAATGTCCAGTCTCACAAATTTCTCTCTCTTATCTGGGTCTTAGTCTCACCCACACACTCCAAGCAGTAATACAGCAGCAAGCAACACCTCTCACCTCAATTATCAGGCATTGCTTCTCTTACTGTTTTCTAAAAACTCCATTTTTTTGTGGAGTTGCCCTCTAATCTTGCCTCTGGTTTGAGCTGCAGTTTTGAGATTTATTTCGCAGATTTGGAAAAGACGACAAAACCATCATTGGCAATTCAGTCTAGTTTTGATGAGAGAGCAGCCGGTGGCAGGAGACAACTCTGATGTTTACACTCATAAGACTCAGAGAGACTTCCAACAAAGGAAAAAAAATCATCTTTATTCTAACTTACGCACTTTTTCTAGACCCAAATCTGATTTGAATTAGGGATCCAAGAAGTAATCTGGGTTACCTAAGAAGACATTTTACTTATTTTGTTCACAATCAAAAGCATTCTGATATCTACGTGAATTTGTTTTTCAGAACAAAAGCATGAGGGAAGAGACCTATATTATTCTCCATTTGCATTTCCCTTTCTTATATGTGCTTAACAGTGTGCATCATATATTTGTCCTTATTTCAGGTAGCTTTACTTATTTAGGCAACCTATTCCTAAAGGATGATTGATCATTCTTTTTTATAATGTGATGCTTAAAAAATCAATACACGTCCTTTGACACTTCTTGTTATGTTTTTCGCATAGTATCAACCTTTTCTAAAGTATGTGCATCGATTTTAGTGTCAATTGAAGATCGTTTGGATTAAGTTAATAATATGCAAGGGAAGATGTATGTGAAATACACTCACTTCAATGCATTTTTTCCTGAATAGGAAATCATTTTCCAACCGTTTATCAAATGACAATGTTTTCCAGAAAAAAAAAAAAACTGTGGAAATGGAAAACAGAAAGATCTAAAGAAACGGGAAAACAGAACTATTTTCCCAACAACATAGGCCTTTCAAGTATTGAACCAAATAAAAGAGAACTACATTGAGTAGGCTATATTTGTCATGGTGGAAGTGAAAGAACATAATCATAGCAACAAAACCCACAGCCAAAAGCACATTGGAGATCTAATCACATCTCATATTGGATAAGGAAAGCAAAATCCTGTATTTCTAAAATATAAGGTACTATCATGTACTATTCATCCCTAAATAATGTGAAGAGTATGAAGAGAATGTAAGAATAAAATTCAGATAGTTTGGTGTTATTCCAACATACCAGGGTCCAAAATAACAACATATCTCTGATCATTTTTGTGAAGCTTTCCAACAAATTGTTTCATCTTGTCCAAAGGAAAGTTGACAGGATCAAGAGTGAAATCTTTATATCCATCCATGTAGTCAATGTCTGTCCACATTACATCTAGAGGGATTCTGGCTTTTGCATACCCGGCAACTACAGCCTCCAGTTGATGAAAGTTATGGTAACCATACCGACATTGATGAAACCCTTAAAGCAAAAAGGATGATATAAACCCTCCATCAGTGTAGAGATTCCATAAGATGAGATGCAGGAACAATAAATGAGCAACTCTAGCACATTACCCAAACCCTAGGACTGGAAAGCTACTAGGGCACAAAAGTCAATAATTGACAATCAATGATTACAGAAGCTGACATTCTGATAAATGCCAAATCAAATGTGATCCCAACACAGCCAAAGAAAGTGGAAAGAATTTAGGTTTCAAATCTGTTTCTATCCTACACACAAAGAATAACTGTTTTGCTACCAAATGGTGTTAATTTGTTCAATTTTTATGAAAGTCCCTTTCATTATTAGGATGATAACTAATAGGTTCAGTGACAGAGGAGTGTCCTATACTTGCACAAGCCGAGAAAACATAAGCCTAAATTGGGTGAATGCCCATGAAGGTATGATTCAAATGGGCTATCAGTGCATAACATTCACAAATTCAGGGTATGTCCCAAGTTGGACAAATAATATGACCTTACATGTGTAATATCTCAGAACTCAGCATTGATGACTTACTAGTTACTACACAAAGCTAAAGAGTGAAAAAATACAGGAAACAAAAACCAAGAACAAAATTTTGAGCCGTCATGTATAAGTGGTAAGGTAATGTTCTAAATGAAATGGATGAGGATTCCCTAGGTGAACTTTAGCCAACTGTTCCATTGCTATTGTGGGCCAGCTCAGAATCGGGAAGAAAACTGCTTCACTTGTAGCTGATAACTGATAATGAAGTCAAATCCAATGTTTCTGAATAAAACAAATGGCCAATTAATAAAGATCTATTCTAGCACAGAAGCTAGTAGAAGAAGGGGCAGCTTAAGCATTTGAGCAGAGAAAAATGAAAACTCAGCAGCTGAATCTGCTGATTCCATTACTTTCGTTGATCTGAGGCAGTAAAAAAGTTGACTTGTGCCCCTATTTGAGCTTTGTGTGCACAAGAATAGAAAGGAAGCCCAGATTAACAGAGATTTAAATAGAACTTAAACCTCTGAACCTATCAAACAGTACCATTGGCAGAGTGATATTGACTGAGTTGAAGGTCTGATTCAGAATCTGCAAGCTGAATTTGAGCATGTTAATGAGATCTGATGGAATTTATCATTCTGCTGGTGGATCCCAAGCTTGAAGATTTATGATTGTTCTGTGTTTGGAGAAGGTTCAGAGTCAAGGGAGTGTTTAGGATTAGCAAATCAGAAAAACTGTGCTAATGATTAGGCAGTTAATGTTGTGGATGCTGTCGATGTACTAAAGGTCATTTTGGATGGACATGTGTCTAACTCTTATGAGATTCGGGAGAAGTTAACAAAAGTAGTGTTATGGGAGATAATAGAATTCAGCAAGTTGTAGGGTTTATCTCTGTAGGCAATGAAAACCAGACAATGAAGCTCTTCTGTGTATGTTGAGGCTCGGTGGTTGGAGGAGTTTAAGGTATCAAACTGTAAAGTTTCATACGGAGAACTAAAAAGGCTCAAATGGAATGTTTATTATAATTAGAAATTTGTTTTCACTCTCTCAATTTTTTTTCTTTTCCTTGTATCTTGTTCTAAGTTTTTTATTTGCTTTGTTTGCTCGGTTTTTTGGGGCAATAGATGTGGGCAGGATATTGTGTCCTGGTTGTAGTTCTGTGAGTAGTTGGTGGGCATGGCTGAGATTCTGTATTTGTGTAACACCCCTTGATATCAAATTTGAATATTCTTTATCTTTAATTGATTGCAAAACAAGAAAATTTTGAACGTTTTTATTTGGTGGTATGCACATTTCAAGAAACACAGGGATTCCATTTTGAAAGATATCAGAGTACAGCAATGAAAGCTGCTTCAAGATAGAAACCAGATGATGATGTAGTGCGGGAGAAAGCAGATCTGGGTAACAATTCTTATTCTGCATCCACTACTTAATCATAGTTAGACAGAGAGGAATGCTAGAACTTTCCACATAGACACAGTGTATACACTTCATATCAGAATAGAGTTGTCTGGGTGGTAGAATTATGGAAACACTTTTTTTTTTTTTCCATATTTCACACCTTAGCTCTAGAGGCATACTATCAGAAAAGCGTCATTTTTTTGTTTTTGAGGGAGGGAGAGGGGCAGGGGTGCGCTGAAACCATCAATTTTGAAGTATTAGAGTAATTGTTGAGATGGCTCACTTCTCATGTGAGGCCCATGATTCGTTGTATGATGTTCGATTGATGGATTGCTCACGCAAAATGGGAATAGAGAAGTTCACATGATGTTCGCGACACTTTTGGCTTGAATGAAAAGTTTGCAGAGAGTTCTACGAGATGTTCACATATGCTTCTGTGGGAGAAATCCTGCCAGAGAAATTCACAGGAGATTCGCGTGAGGAATGCTTGTGTGTGACACCAATTTTTGTATAAAATGAAATACAGTTTTGCAGACTTTGCAGGACAACTGTCATGGGTTAATGTTATTTTCAAGCACAAAGTCGCGCAAGGGATAGAAAAGAAAGAGGAAGAGGGAGTTTTTGCCACTCGTTCGGGCATCATTTTGTGTTCCTTTCTTTTTCAATTTACAGTATGTTGTCCAAGACATTGGGTAGAACATATTTATCACTTGTTTTTCTCATCTACTCTTCTTTCTATCTTAAACTTATACAATTGTAGTGTGTTGTATAAGCAAGGTGTTTGAGGGATTATTTGTAACTAGACTGAATGTAAGGTCCCGTAGTATTCCCCCACTTGAGAGGGATCCATGTGAAAAACATACCAAGAATGGAAAAAGGTCTAATTAGACCCAGGTCAAGTTTTAGAAGGTAGGAACTTCTACCTTTCCCACCTATCGCTCTAGTTTTAAGCAGCGGTCCGACAAGTTGAGACGAAAGATGTGAAACTTCATTTAGTGAGGTTTGAAATTTACTAATGCTACCGAAGTTGAACTTGAATGTGGAAAAAACTCAGAGTCTTGTGTTCATCTTTGTCTGTATGGATTGTATACTTATATTGCTTTCCCATATATTTGAACAACGAGAAAGAAGTGAATTAGTGTTTCCATTCCCAACAGTAATACTAGATGCATATATATTATGTTGGGTCTTATATATAAATAACTGATGCACACCCCACCCATATTGAGGGGCACTGCGATACCATACGGCGTGCGATGCCCATATGACGCAGCGCTGCAGCCGTTGGATGAAAATCTGACGCCCATCGTTTTTCTTTATATTTAAAAACCATTTTCTTTTATTTTTTAAAGAACAAAAATTGAGGGGCGTCGGATTTTTATCCAACGGCAACAACGCACGTTGTATGAGCGTCAAACGGGGCGCGCGTCACAACGCCTCTGAGCTCCACCCCCCTACCTCCAACCAACAACCATTTCGGACTTAGGTACAAAACATTCCCCATCCCCATCCCATCGGTACAATCTCCCCACTAACCTTCACCTTTGCCTCATTTTAATCTTATTCTACATCTTTCTTAAAAAAACAAAAAAGAGAATCACTTTAACATAGCACATAGGCAAATTGCAATTTTTATATTTATCATCACTTTCATCTTTCATAAAGCTCTAACTAATAACAAAACATTTTGAATCCACACATTCATGTGTGTGTGTGTGCATATATATATATATACATATGTTGGGTTTCGGGTCAATCCCTTATGAGTCTTACACTCAATGGATGGGCCATTTGGAGGGTCACATGATATTTGCATGAGGCTCGCCCTAGCAACACTGTTCACAAAAGTTGCGTGATAACAACCTTGAATGAAAGTTATTTCTAACAAATCGGAAACAGTTGCACTTCATAGGTGAATCGGTGAATAGGTGAATGATGGGCACCCGTGCGCATTTGGTATAGAATAAGCGTGCCTGATGCTTACTCGATGGGCGCATGTGCACCACGTGAAGTATAAAAATCCAATGCGATTTTTAGAGCAAAGATAAGAGATCATTTTCAATACAAAAGTGTCACACAAAGAGAGAGAAGAGAGAAAAGAGAAAGAAGGAAAATTTTTGGCATCTACTTGCAGTTCAATTCGAGTTTCACTCTTTTTCAAGGTCGAGCATGTTGCCTAAGTTATGTTTTAAGACATATTTTTCGTTTGGTTGCTTATCTTCTCAATGTATTTTTTTCTTATGAGTTGTGAGATATGTTGGGGGTTATATTTAACTATCATTCACTCAGATTGTAGTGAAAGGATCTTAGGGGGATTATATTTGCATTTGGATACATTTATAGCCAATTTCTTCAGAGTTTGCCTCAGATTTTTTCCTCAATTAATAAGGGTTTTTCATATTAAACATTGTCATGTAACTTATATACTTGGTTGCATGATTTTGTTCATTCCTCTCTCATAATGTTTGGTCACCGATAATTGATAAGAGATTTAGAGAGTTCATTTTTGCTGTACTAGTTGTGTGCGTGTTTTGTTCCCGAGGAATCTCAACAATATATTGGTATCAGTGAGGGTTAGAGCAGGAGCAGGGCAACCATTTCAGGGTAAATAAATATTTCCTCCAATTCAGCCCCAACCCCAAATTAGAAGAAAAAACTCTCCCCATTCAGGTCGCGTCAGTGCACCATCAGACGCAGGTGGAATTGGCGTCTCCACTAAGATCCTCTCCAAGAACAAATATCTATTTCAACCCAGAAAATTTGAAGAAATGAATAAAGCAAATGCAAATTTGTTTAAAAGTTGCTTATATTTTTCTGAATTCCCTGCCCCCTCAAACTTCATTTCCATCAGCCATTATAATCCAAGGTACTAAGTTCCATGAACCCAAATAAGTAAAAGAAAAAATTACACGAGTTAATTGTTATATTATAAAAAAAGGTAAGATAAGAATCAGATTACTGACCAAAGGACCAGTATGGCATTGGGGTGGGGCGACCGATGAGCTCCGTGTACTGCACTATAACCTGATCGGGCCGAGGTCCAGCGAAGATATACAAATCAATTATACCACCGATCACCTTATACGTGATCCGATCCCCATTATACCCAATATCCATCCCGTTACTATTCAGCAACAGCACGCCATGAGCGGTCCCGTCTGGCGATCTGACATCCATGTAGAACGGGTGGGACCCATACAAGTTGAGATGCAAATTGCTGCTGGCAATATCGGCGTTCCATAGGGTAAAGGTTTGGTTTTCGTCGAGACGGAAAGTAGGTTTCGTATGCTCTCCGAGGCCGTAGAGGTTTGATCGGCCAACCGGAAGAGAGGAAGAGAGCTGGATATACTGGTCTTTGAAGCAGAGGATGGATTCAGAGAGCGTAGGCACCGCCGAGGCGTTGAATAGGACATCTCCGGAGGAGCGACGTATGACAGAGAAGCCGAAAGGGGTGGTGTTGTAGAGGTTGAAGATTAGGTCGGAATTGGGGTGGGATACGATGGTTTGCGCTGCCGGCGGTGTCTGGGAGTCTTGGATGCAGTTTTCCGGCAGGAAGCGGCGGGAGTAGGAGGCGGCGGGAGCGTGATTAGATGCAGAGCGCGGAAGGATTTCTTGGGGTATCTCCCATCGTGGATTGTTGGCATCTGTGATCCGGATTCTCAGACGGTCGTCTTCCTCCAAGCTGCGCAACCAAAATCTTTGCAGTTAATTTGACAAAATTGATTAAGAGAAAAACTGATTTAATTTTTTTCTTTAAATCTCACAAATAAAATTTATTGAGAAAAAGATTGCAAAGAGACTTTTTGGAGATTCGGAGTCTACACATATTATTTAATCATTTCTAATCACATTTATTTAATCTT
>JAODPA010085765.1:0-25009 GCA_025585075.1 Nepenthes mirabilis
GCTAGATCATTTTGTGAAAGTGACACGGGATGTTTCACATCATGCAGGTTATGAAGGATGTTATTAGGGATGTGTTTTTTCTTCTGCTATATTGATAGATATATATATATATATGTTGGATTCATATTTTTGCAGGCATCTTTCCTTATTCAAGGTTTGATGTCGTATTTTGGGTCGTTGTCGGAGCCACTGAATTTGGTGGATTATGTTGAGGTCCTGTGCATGTTGGGTTGTTATGTATGGACGATTATTACCGTGATTTGTATTTTATTTTTGACAAACATTATATTCAGGTGGTATTTAGTTTTATCCGATCCATCACAATTGGTATCAGAGAAGTTTTAGATAGATACCTTAAGGTCTAAATTAGGTTGATCTTGATTTGAGGCCTAAGTTGGTTGATTTTGGGTGAAAGTTTAGGTTTGATTGGTTCTGAGTTGAGGTCCTCAGTCAAGTAATTGCTAAGATGGGATGATCTAACCTAATTAAAGTTAGTGATGGGATTAAGAGGAGGTAGGATGCGGAAGCAGAAAGGTGCCGGTTTTCACGATGTGGTAAAAATGAGTGGTGAGATTTTGGATTCCAAAATATAGTGATTGGGAAGTAATTAAGTTAAAATAGGTGAATTGAGGTGAAAGGGTACGGTAGGAATCAGTTTAAAAAGCCCAAAGATCTGGAATCGGTAAAATAAAAAATCGAAGTTATAAATTGTGAAATATTAATCCGTAAATAAGATTTTAAATTTTAAATTATGATAATCATGACTTATTAAGGTTATATGATCAAAATTAGGGTCCAATTATGTGAAAAATTAGGTTAGAAGGGTCGAAATAAATCCCGAACAGTGTGTCCGTGAAGCTGGCTGGCCACAGGCTTGCCACAAGATTGACCGCGCCCACCGTGGGCTCGAGCCCCTAGCAAGCACCAATTCCAGCATGCTGGCACCTGAAGCACGCTCACCGCATGCTCAAGTGCTAGCCTGTTATAAAGCCGTATCGGGTTTTCCTTCTGCATTATTTCTGCGGGGAAAGAGAGAGAGAGAGAGGGAGAGGAGAGAGAGACCACGAAGGTGAAGAGGAAAATGGAGGAATCTGAGGGTCCCAAGTCTGATTTTCAACTCAAGCTAGTTAGAAAGGTGATAGGTCAGATCGAGGCAAGTGCACTTATGCTCTCCTTTTTCATTTTCTTGCACTTTTGTCTTATTTTTTTTAGTATTCTCGTTCTGATATCCGATTAAATTTATCTTTTATAGCTCCAAAGATCTAAGCATGCATATATATAAATTTGGTGCCCAACATTATAGATTTGATAGGTTTTTGGACAAAGCAAAGGCTAACCCCCACGCCCAGACATGTTACCCACAATATTTTGGGGCTTTTGCTTAATTTTAGGTTAGAATATGATTACCCAAAACTTAGACAAGTTAATTTATTGATTCGGTATCTGAATTTGATATTTTATGTGAAATTTTGCTCGATGAGATCCTAACCCGTGCTCGGACCCCATTTAATGGATTAAATTGAGTTTGATGTATAAATTGACTTAGAATTATACTTACTCATGCCTTGAATTCGATGATGTACCCGTTGAATGCCCGAAATTTTAAGAATTAAGCGATATGTGTATCTGAACACTGTTCACGTATGCTATTCATGTGGGTACTACTCACCCGAGGATATTGAACGATATTTTGTATAATTTTTTCATGTTTAATTATTGATTAAGTGATATGTATATTTGGATAAATTCAATTGTATAATCCGAAAGCTTCGGCATGTGCAATCGCAAAGGAAATTCGGGTCCGAAAGCCTTTAAAGTCAATTTGCTTCTCGATGGTAAGAATTCTCAATCTTTCTATGTTTATGATATTCGTATATAATGTCAAGTCATCAAAATAAAAAGTATATGAATATTTGAAGAAAAAATACAATTTGGATACATAATGGATTTGTTCTCCTAGATGGAGATATTTGTAAAAGATATTTGGTGAATCTTCCCTCAAAAGAATAAAAAATTATAATACTAGGACCACGAATTCATGTTATGAAGGGGTACCATCCCCAGGCATACCACTAGTATGATAGTAGAGATTCGAGGATTTGTTCTAACCGCATATTATAGCGGGCAATATTCTTGACATGCTTTAGAATATTACAGTGATAATCGAGGATAACTTCATCCGTAGAATGATATCTGGTCCGCCTTCCTCAGGGCGTTACTATGGAGGACAAGAATAAGAATTTATGACTCATCCCGCCCTAGGGATGTAAACAAAGAAGTGCCAAGAATAAGGTCTTGGATTGTGTTGAGTGAACACAATCTATTCTCGATTATTCATTCCATTTGTTAATAGAGTCTATTGGCCCGGGTCCGCAAAGGTGAATAACTATGCACCAATTATAACCTAAAGAAAGAAGTAAATTGTATCCGAAAATATATTTGAGCAAGTTCATGTTCATGCATCTCCTTTATGTTCATATATTATTTTTCTACTTGACCTTACTTATATTATTTACTGCCTTGTATATGATATATTTATTGAATTGTTAGCTTACTCTTACTTCTTCTTCCTTCCAGATAAGAACCACGAGCTGAGGCCCGATTAGAAAGAGCAAGGAGAGGGTTTGCCAAGGAGATTGGTTGGACTTTAAGGACTTAGAGTTTTGTATATAGTTATTATAGTGGAATGTAAATAGTTAATTAAGATTATTGTTATGTATTAAATTGTGGCATAGCTTGTTGTATATTTTCATGACATAGAATGCTTCCGTAGCTTATCCATGAACATAGA
Source organism: Nepenthes mirabilis (assembly GCA_025585075.1). NCBI lineage: Eukaryota > Viridiplantae > Streptophyta > Magnoliopsida > Caryophyllales > Nepenthaceae > Nepenthes > Nepenthes mirabilis. The sequence continues at coordinate 2,792 of JAODPA010085765.1, forward strand.
ATGCTTATGCAAATATTATGTTAAATTTTATTTAGGTTCCTAGATGGCATCTCTATATAGATCCAATACGGTAGTTAAGAATACTTTGTTGGAGCCATAAATGATATGATATTTGTTGATCCTGTGGATTTGTTGTGGATTAAATTTTGAGGACTGTCTATGTATATGTCTTGTGCAGGCTGTATTTATTCAAGTTGTTTGTATGAATTTTGTTCATTTTTAGAGAAAACTTTACTCAATTTTTTGTAGAATTTATGTATTGAATTAATTGCGTATTAGTCAGATTTGGATAAGTATGATTATTGACGGAGGTCATTAATAGATTATGACCCGTTTCATCATAAAAGTTATGGACTAAGTTCTTGCCCAGACTAGGATTAGGGATGCTTGAATAGCATGGCAAGTATGATGGATGGGGTGGAATCGGTGCCTCGAGGTCAACATAACTTGGAATCAATTTCTACTGCTAGCAAATCTAAGGATGTCGATTTATAATCAATTTATTAATGATCAAGTAATTGAATTTTTGGGTGACACGGATCCAGTAGAGGCTGAAATATGAATTCTAAAAGTTAAATTGGTGTTTGCGGTGATCTAATATCTGAAAGGAGATAAGGTAATGTTTACCTCATATCAATTAGAAAGCAAATCCAACCATGGGTAGTTGATGAAAAAAGAGTCATGGGTTTGGAGGATAAAGAGATATCGTGGAATATGTTCATGGATATTTTTATGAATAAATATTTTTAATGAGTTTTTTGGGAGCATATTTTAATTGTAGACAGTTCGACCACATGATCGAAGATTGTCCTTATCTAATAAGTCAGACAGCAAAAAAGTCCAGTGCTTTGGATCGAGATTTTGTGGTGATGACACAAGATAAAGAGGCATCATCTAACATGGTAAAAGGTAAGATTTTTAAATTTTGGCATTTCAGCACATGTATTATTTTAGATTCAGAATCTATATTTTCATTGTGTTTCATAAGTTTATTCATTTGTACTTTGTACTAGTTGTATCGATATTTACAATATTTTTTTGGATCCGTAGATATGATTGATTAGGCTGATTGGATTTCATTTGTAGTGCCGAACTTTGATATGATATTGGGGGTGATTTAGCTGGTGAGTTGCCATATTAGTATGAATTGTGTCGGTAAGGATATTATATTTTATAATTCGATTACAAAATTTTGAGTATGAGACAGAATTGATCAAGTGGCGATGAAATTAGTATAAGTTATTTAATGAGGATATGTGTCGAATTTATTTAGCATATAAGATCATATCTAGTAGTCATCTTATGGTCATTAAAAATTTTCAGTTGTGTAAGTATTCGAGGATATTTTTCGGAGGAAATGATTAGGATATTTTATTTTTTTATCAATAAATTGAGGTTGCTATTAACGTTGCGCCATGATCGGCGCTGATTGTTTTGGATTCCGTATAGAATCAAGGAAGTATCGATTGTGTGCCCATCGTGGGATGCTTTAAAACCTTTGGGGTGAATAAGATAAACTGATGAGGTTATATATGAATGATTAAAAATTTAGGTTGCTCGAGAGATGAATGATTTGATAAGTGAGTATTGTGAATTAATAGGTGATTTGTTTAATTTATTACAAGGGTTTGATATTTTCTAAGATTGATCTATATCCAAAGAGTTATCAATTGTGGATAATCGAAAGTTATACCTACTGCAGCCCTCAGAATAAAGATGCAGCGGTTACAAGTTTCAGTAATGCCCTTTGGGCTTGTGGTTTCATCGACATTTCTATGGATTTTATTGATTAGATCTTCCGGCCATATTTAAGTTAAATCTGTGATGGCCTCATCGATGAACTCAAAGAATCATGAAGGTGTATGAACTTTGTTTGAGGATTGTATCACGGATTGTGAAAGATAGTTAGTCGTGCACTCAATTGAGGAAAGAATGCAAGTTTGGTTGGAAGAAGTGTTATGTTAGGCATGTAGCTTTTTCGGTAGCATGAATGTGGGTTTATAGAGCTTTGAGTGATGATTAATTTAGAAAAGACTGAATGGTGTCACAAAGGTGTACGATTTTCTTGGGTCTAGTTGAATCCGATAAGTTATCTGTTAAGTATTCCACAAGGACTGCAATGTCCATGAGGCATTTGATTTGGAAGTGATTGGTATTTGTCGGAATGAGATATGTGAGAATAGTTTTCATGGAATGAAGGATAAATTGTTGACCATATCGTTTGGGTTGATCCCTGATGGATCAAGTGAATTGTAATAGAATGTGATACTTTTGAGAAAAATTTAGGATTGTATTTCCCTGTAGCATGTATGGGTGGTTGTCCTTCGGTTAAGTCAATGGAAAGTCTATGACTAGAATATCTCCAAATCATGAGTCAGCGGTTAGGATCTTCGCTTGAAAATTTACAGGTATTACTTATGTGGAGATAGTTATTGTCTAATTGATTCTAAATGTCTGAAAAGTTGTTTCACAAAGAAGAGATGGTTATACGACAATGCAAACGAGTAAACCTACTTAAGGACTATAAAGGTGAATCTCGGTGCTTTTCAAGGGAAGCGAATATTATTGCCGACAATTTGATGTTGGGAGTCTTCGGATTTAGTATGTCTTTGATACTTTACATGAGATGTGGAAGGGTGAGCCGCGAGTAAAACCTGATATCTGAGCCAATGGGGTGCCTTATTTTTGGTTTTTGGGAGGAAGAGTTGTATCTGAAGTATTAAGGTTATGAAATTATGAGATGACAAGCTCTTGTGGTTTTATTTCAGGGTTGTTAGGATGGTAAGGATTTTGGGTGCTATTTGGATAATTGTAGATTAATTGATGAAAACGGCCCATTTATCACAAATTTGGGTGATACGTTCGGATTGAATAAGTTGGCTCGTCGGTATGCCAACATGATGATATGTTAAGTATTCGAGTTTTGTGGCTTTGGTGGTAACTTAAGGCTATGCGAAAAGTTTTGGATGATTGCTTCAATTGTATTTCCTATGTCAATTGAAATGTGAGGATTATAGGTTTTGCCTTAATTGTATCGATACCTTTGGAATTCTCCTTAGGTCTATAGCTATTATGTAACCCAGGTGTCCTATATAAATCAATAGATAAGAGTCAGAAGTGGATTTTTTGTGCGCAAACAACCAAATAATTAGAGTAACGCAGCGGAAGATTATATGCTCATATATTTTAAAACTCAATTGAGGTTCCACGTAAATGATCGTTTTCGGGGCTTAGAGTGAATTAAAGTAGAAGTTTATTGCTCCATTTGAAATTTCATATTCAGTCAGAGAGGTGGTCAATAAAAGTGGCTTGCTTTCAAATTTGGTAAATTATCATGATGTTTCCTATATATCGATGATTGAGGAAGTAAGTATATGATTCGGTTAAACCATTGGGGGAGACTAGGAATTTGTCTTATGATAAGGTTTTAATTTATATTTTAGATAAAAAGCATTAGGAGTTTAGAATCGGAATAATTTAATTGGTTGAGATTCTTTAAAAAAAATCATTTAATCAAGGAAGTGACTTGGGAACATGAAGAAGAAATCTGGAAGGACTATCATCGATTGTTGAATTTTGGGATTTGTAAAATTTTAAGAACAAAATTTTTTATAAGGAGAACAGGATTGTAAGGTACTGAATTCTTAAATATAGTAATTATGGGTAATTAAATTAATATAATCAAAATTAGATTAAATGTATGTGAAAAATTAAAATTCGGAAGCATATTAGATGAGACAGGAAGAACACCCAGTGGGCACCTGAAGCACGCCAGGGGCGCAAATTCTAGTGGCTCCGCGCTCAAAGCACGCCCGAGGTGCGCTCTAGTACGGAATCTTGTAAGTTCACGCCCAATGGGCGCACAACTAGCGCTCGAGTGCCAATTTGGCTATTTAAAGTCACGCGTCCTATTTTTCATCATTTTGCAAAGAAAAAGGAAGAGAGGAGAGAGAGAGGGCGCGGTGGAGAAGAGAGAGAAGAGGAGATCGAGGCTTTTGAGTCCATTTCTGGCTTGGAGCTAGTTAAGAAACTTGTAAATCAGGTCGAGGTAAGTGTATTCCTATACTTTTATTTCCCTTATTGCTCATTTTTTACCCTTTCTTCTGGTTATTCTTGTTCAAATGTCCATCCAAACTTAGATTTATAAGTATTCATGTATTAAATATGCATATATATTAACTTGCCCTTCGATTTTGAAGTATGTGTGTGAAAAAAGTAATTATATGTCATTTTCCCTTTCAATTTCGAAATTTAAGTGAAATGTGGTGTTAAAAATTGAAACCCTAACCCTACGTGTGGCATAATTTCAAGTATTTCGATATTTTATCCTTTGTATTTTGTAAATAATGCTTCACATGTCTAGGTAACTTCATTAAGTTTATTAAATGTCCGGATTTCCTTTTGAAAATGTCCTGTATGTTGAGTATATGGCCCGATATTGTGAAAATTATCTATTTCGCATGCTTTTGTGGAAATTCTTGAAGTTATTTGGAACCTTGGACCTAAAATCCGAATTTTGGCTTATGAAAGAGCATCTGTTTAAGTCTAAAACTTGAGATCCCAAGAATCTGAGAATAAGCATCTGTATAAGTTCACAAGATTGTGAAATATGTATTTGTATCAAGTAATTTAGAACTCTGCAATTTGTTATCTGTTATTGGTATTTTCTTTTGGAGCGAGAAAATCAAGAAATAAGAATTATTTAAATTTGTGCAGAGTCTCCAATATGAAATATGAAATGTAATCATGAAAATTGGACCAAGAATTTTATTTCAGATGGTGATATTTTCTAACATGTATTAGGATATTACAGTAATAAATCGAGGAATTGCTCCTAGGCTATGAGGGAATTTTTGGTGGCTAAGAAGAACTATAGCCCACTATATCCAGGATTAAAGTTATACCACCTACCATGGGGAAATAAATTTGAAGTACGTGGGTAGGCCTTAGATTGTGTAGAACAATATGATCCTTTTCTCGATTGGTTTGCTCCGTTAGCTGATAAGGCTTACTAACCGTGGTCCCTAAAGATAAATAAATTTCTACACGTTTAAAGACTAATGAAATCAAAAGTAAATGGTGAAAGCTAAATGTGTTTTGAAAATTTTATTTGTTCATGTTTTATATTCTTATATGCATTATGATCCTATCCCATTCCTCTGATTCTATTTTAAAGTATACTGCATTTGTTCTTATTTATATTTGTACCTTACTTAACATTCAGCTCACTTCCTTGTTAGTTTTACCAACCTTCGGATAAGCAGTAGATACAAGAGTTCTTCCCCGACGAATAAGGTTAGAGATTCATAAGAGTTTAGACTTGTTGGTTCTAATATTTAGGTATTGCTATATTTTGGATAGGTTGAAGTCATTTTGTTTATTGTTGATTAGTTAGTTTAGTTTCCAAATATGGTTTTTGACATATTATAGGTTTTTGGGCGATGTTATTAGCCCATGTGATATTTATGTTGTCCAGAAGTCGATTTTGTATTTGATCATTGACAAGATTGTTATTTTTCTGTTGGATTATTCTGTGAAAGTGAAATAAAATGTTTCACGTCATACAAGTTATAAAGGACATTGTTAGGGATGCGTTTTTACTTCCGCTGTATTATTAGATATGTATATATATATTGGATTGATATTTTTGTAGGCATATTTCCTTATTCAAGGTCCGATGTCGTATTTTGAATCGATGTCGAAACCACTGATTTTGGTGGATTATGTTTGATTCCTGTGCATGTTGTGTTGTTATGTATGAATGATTATTACTGTGATTTGTATTTTGTTTTTGATGGACATTATATTCAGGGGCTATTTAGTTTTATCTAGTCCGTCATAAGTTCAATATCCAGACTGATTATATCGCATCCTAGGAATACAATATACGCAAGTCAGAAATAAAATCTACAATAATACATTCAATTAACCATAAAAATTCAATCCGTGCGTGACAACCCATACATATATAGGACCCAATATAATAAAATCCGTACAAGACCTTATCAGATGTAAATCCAGATGACAAAATACATGACCTGCCATCCAAACATCGTAAGTAAGGTATCCAAATATTATAACTCATCAACATAAAGTAATAACTATAATATATCCCATACATGGGTCATGGCCCCCATCTAGCCATAAACAACAATTCTAATACACCACCAAGATCAAAAACATAAGCAATATAAGCATCTCTACTCACCGATAGACATATGCTGCGTTAAATAATGTTTGAACTCTTACAAGTATATTCATGCCACTAGTCTGAAGGAATGAAATATGAAAACGTGAGCCGAGGAATCAGCAAGCATAATTAGTTATATATAAAGCAGTACATATAAATCAGAGGAAGGGATATCACAAAACGCCCACATGAAACAAAACAAAATACCTGTAAAATTCCCAAAAATCGAAGAAATTTCTCGTCCGTATCAAACAATCTCTCCAAAACAAAATCATAGCAAATAGTGATCCGATAAAATTTCATAGACGATACCATATCATAAGATCCGAGGTCACATCACATAATCACAACCATCATATCTATGTGGGACACATATCATCATTCGGATTCAAATCTCATATCTCATATTCTAAAATTAAACGAAATACTAGAACCAAAACATATTAATATAAAATATGTTATGAGACTTAACACATTAATACATACGAGATATTTTTATTGCCCATCCGTGGGCCAAATCACGTATCTCAAATCATAGTCCACATAAATACATACAAAAATACAAAATATATTGATGGGTATACTGTAGTTGGGCTTGCCCAATAGTCAAGGAAGGCCCAAATAGCCTATTGGACGGCCAACTCCAATGTTCGCCCAACAAGAGGTGAAGGCCCAAATCCTAAAAGGTGCAAATACAGGCCTGACGGTCAATGCTAGCGTTGACCGACTAATGCACAGGCGGGCAACCAACTCACGCTCAGGACGGTCAACTTAAGCGTTGACCGTAATCACTATAGCAGTAGGCCCAAAAAATAAGAAGGCTTCTACAGACCTGGCCCACTTGGGTCCACGATCCAGCAGGCGGTTAGCAATGGCACTTTTCCTGACTTGCACTTTCCATAAACTCAGCTAACACCCAAAAAGAATATTGATAAAATTGGCACCTTTCCCATAAGAAAGGTATCAGATCTTCCCAATTCCTGTCAATTGGAGCCTTCCAACGGGAATATACATGAAAGGAAGGTAGGTAATTTGGAAAGTCGCTACCCACCAGAGAAGGAAGTAATCCCAACTAATTAGGCAACTCGTGCCTTCCTCGCAAGGAAGGCCGCCTAAATATGGCACAGGGGATTACACCTTCTAACTAAGGAAGATCATCCTGCCGCTATTAAAGTAAGCCCTAGAGTCCTCACTCAGGGCACGCCTACTACAATGCTTTCTACTACACAGACTTACGACTCTGCTACATGTAAAAAAATATATGTTCTCGACTACGTATTCTAGGACGACTATTACGCTATCGACTGTGCATTCCCTGAATTTTTTGTACTCTCTCTCTGCAAAGCATCCAAATGCACTGAGAGAAAGAACACAAATCAAAGGCATACAGGCGCTCTTCCTGCTGACAGATGCCTACTACCTTCACCCACCGTCCAGGTTAAAAAAGACGGCATTGCCTCTCTTTCATCTGGAGATACACACACTCTTGCACGTTCCCTCTCAATTCTCATTTCAAGTTACCTTCCCAGATTTCGAAGGCTGTTTACAGACTTGAGTATCGACATATTTTCGGTGGGATAATTTTTTACCGACACACAGACCTTCTGTCCGTTTTAGTGGGGTGCAGGGTCCAAACTCGATGAACAAAGCCGAAACCAAACAAGCGGATCAATTCGAATCTGTTCAAAATTTAGATCCAAGGACGTATCACTAGCGCCGTCTATGGGAAGCACTTACGAAAAGCCAACTACACTCCCCCAGAACACCCTCTTTTCATTACCAGACTCATCCACAATGGTGAATACAAGAGCCCAAGTTAGTGATCCCGCTAGAGACGCCATTTCTCCCGACAAGGACCATGTTGCTGGTACCCTAGTCAACGGGACGACAGGGGGCGCTTGCACCTTTCTTTCAACAACTGATAGAGCAGATACATACTAACAACCATCTGCTCTAAATACTCTGCTCTCGGCAAGAGCAACCACAACAGGGGGCTCCGCCCGTAGCCGTCCCTACGCCGGCCACCAGAAAAGGTGGCCCAATAAAAAAGAAGCCGGCTAGATGGCCTAGGAGGTCGGCAAATGAGCAGATCCCAGCCTCTTCGCGCACTCCAGGCGAGAACAGGCCTAAAGAGCACTCTGGGAGCACAGCACCAGAAGAAAGTCTGGAAAGAAAAAACCCCCGATACTCTCAGGCGGAGAATGAAAACTCAATTTAGGAGCGAGCCTCCAGGACTGTCGGGTCCACTGGAGGTAGTAGCTGGTTGGCTACTGGACCCTCCGGGGACAAAACAGAGTTGAGGGCTTACCTTAACTCCAAGGAATCTGCCAACGCTGCTCGCGTAGATCCACGGGTGGAAAAGATCTTGAACCACGTGTTCAAGGACGATGAGCACGCTGTTGACTTTGACCGATCTCCCTTCACAGCGGAGATCTTAAATCGTCCACTGCCCACCAAGTTCAAGATGCCTTTCATTGACTCATACGATAGGAGCAGTGATCCAGTTGACCATCTGGATCACTTTCGCACCCATTTAAGTCTACAAGGGTTGGAATACTCAGTAATGTGCCGCTACTTCACACTCACACTGAAGGGAGATGCTCGCATTTTGTTCCATCACCTCCCTTCAGACTCTATTCAAAGCTTCAGGGAGCTTACCGACCTCTTCCTGGCTCAGTACGCCTTGAGCCAACGGGAAGAGAAGTAGTCGTGGCATCTCTTCCACATCAAACAGAAGCCAGGGGAGAACCCACGGAGATACCTGGACCGTTTCGTGACGGAGGCCAGGCAGATTCCCCGGATCACGGAAGAGATGAAGTTGGGCAATTTCATCTCTGTGCTGACCTATGGGGACTTCTTCAAGCACTTGGCCCACAAGAACCCCCAGACATTCCGGGAGACAGAATCTATCACCCGGGCTTACGCGGGACAGAGGAAGCAAACAAAGCCAAACACCCAGAACGGGCAGACCAGCCTCGCCCATTCCCCGGAGAGAAAAAAAGAAAATACAGCGATGGTGATCACTCCCACTGTAAGCAGCACAAAACTGGGCCGCCAGAATACAGAGATTACGGGCCCATCAGCTTTACGCCCCTGATGGACACACGCTTAAATTTTATTATGCAAATCCATGGGAAAAAATTCCTGAAGTGGCCGAAACCACTAAAGAAGGACACCGAAAATCAGTCAAAATACTATGATTTTCACCGCTCTGCTGGACATCTACTTAAGACTGCAAGACATTGTAGATGGAGATCAAGGAGTTGATTTACAGGGGCCACCTCACCAGATTTGTCAAGGGCCCTGGGCAGAGTTCTGGAGCAGCCGGTGGAGAAGGGCAGGAGCCATCTCCTCCCCGAAATCGGGTTGCTGTAGGGGTGGTCAATATGGTCAACACTTGACCTGCCAAAAACCCAGCTGACAACAAGGAGCAGCAGACTGGGAGGAAGAAGCAGCGCACGGCGGACAACGCAATTAGCTTCAGTGATGATGACTTGACTCATGTAATGTCCCCCCATGCTGACCCCCTTGTTGTATCCACGCTTGTTTCAGACGGTAGTGTTGACTACCAGTTGAAGTGAGTGTTTATTGATAATGGTAGTTCAAATGACTTGCTTTACTTGGATACTTTCTTTAAATTAGGCTTAAAAAAGAACCAATTAAACCCGCCGAGGGCCCACTGTATGGCCTTGACAACGAGTCAGTGCCTGTCCAAGGAACAATCCAACTGGAGGTCGTCCTGGGCATGTATCCAAAAATAGTGAGTCGTATGCTCACCTTCTTAATGGTCGACCGACCCTCTGTTTACAACGCTATACTAGGCAGGCCGTGCGTAATAGCGTTTGGGGTAGTCACCTCGATTTCACACCTCAAGATGAAGTTTCCAATGCCTTACGGTATGGGAGAGGTGTTAGGTAACCAAGTTACTGGACGAACATGCTACATGTCTCAAATTGCCCCTAACGGCAGCACTAAAATGGTTGAGGAACTCGATCATCAAGACGAGATAACCCTGCAGCAAGTGCAATCTGGCGAAGCCATAGATCTGGTCCCACTGAATCCGGAGGAACTGGAAAGGTGTGTACAGATCGACGGCTCACTCGTCGGAATACTGCGCGATGAATTAATCGCGTTCCTACGACAGAACACTGATATTTTTGCGTGGACACTAGCAGACATGCCTGGGGTTCCGATTGAGGTGATGGTCGTCAAGTTGGGGCTTGATCCTAGCCAAAAGCCCGTCAGGTAGAAGCGGAGAAACCACTTCGTAAAAAAGTTGATCACCATCCGGGAGGAGGTGAAGAAACTGTTAAACGTAGGATTTATTAGAGAAGTCCACTATCCGGATTGGCTCTCTAACGTCGTCCTGGTGAAAAAAAGTGACAAAAAATGGCAGATGTGCGTCAATTTTACCGACATTAACAAAGCCTGCCCAAAGGACAGCTTTCCCTTGCCCAGGATCGACCTGCTGGTTAACTTGACGGCCGGACATGAGCTGCTAAGCTTCATGAACTCCTATTCGGGTTTCAACTAGATTCGAATGAGTCTGGTAGACGATGAGCACACATCGTTCATGACAGATCAGAGCACCTACTGCTACAAGGTGATACCCTTCGGACTAAAAAACGCTGAAGTAACCTATCAACGATTAGTCAACAAGATGTTTAAAAACAGATCGGTCGCAACATGGAGGTCTACGTCGACGACATGCTCGTCAAGAGCAGATTCACCGACGACCACATCCGCTACCTGGCAGAATCGTTTGAGTTGCTCCGCAAGCATCACATGAAATTAAACCGGGCTAAGTGTATCTTTAGAGTAGCCTCTGGTAAATTCTTGGGTTTTATCATCTCCCAGTGAGGGATTAAGGCAAACCCAGAGAAGATTAAGGCCCTCGCAGACATGGCACCCCCACGAAGCGTAAAGGACGTCCAGCGGTTGACTGAACGGCGAGCAGCATTGTCCCGCTTCCTCGCAAAGTCTGGTAGCAAGTACTAGCCCTTCTTTAAGGCCCTAAGAGGGACAAAATCAAACGGGTTTCAGTGGACGATAGACTGTCGGACAGCCTTCAATGAATTGAAGCAGTACCTGACCAGCCCGCCACTGTTGGTATTACCCAAGGGCGGAGAAGAGCTATATCTCTACCTGGCGGTGTTAGAGGTATCCCTCAGTTTCATCCTCGTAAGTCACGACTTTGACATCCAACGGTCAGTCTACAACGTGAGTAAAATGCTAACCGGCCCCAAAATGTACTACTCACACGCAGAAAAACTGGCCTTAGCACTAATATTCTCCGCGCGAAAGTTATGGCCATACTGTCAGGCATACCGTATAGTGGTCTTCACTGACCAGCCCCTAAAGAATATTCTCCAGAAACCCAATATTTCTGGGCGGTTGGTGAAATGGGTTATCGAGTTGGTCGAATTTGACGTCGAATTTCGGCCCAGACCTGTTGTAAAAGCGCAGGCTCTAGCCGACTTCATTATTGAGACCACGACCCCAATTCTTAAAGAACAGCCCGCAAAACGCACGGTACAATTTGACGGAGTTCCAAAATGGGTACTCCTCGTAGACGGATCGTCTACGGACACCAGCGGTAGGGCTGGAGTGGTCCTCACAACCCCAGATGGGTTTGAGGTGAAGTATTCCCTCAGACTCAGTTTCCCGGCAACCAATAACATTGCCAAATACGAAGCCCTTTTATCTAGATTATGATTAGCAAAGGAGTGCTCTTCCAAGAGGTTGGCGGTCTATAACGACTCCGAACTGATCGTTAACCAGGTTAACGGAGACTTTGAGGTGAGCAACCCTCACTTGGCCAAGTACTTGGCAAAGGTGAGGGAGGCCGCCCAGGATTTTGATAAACTAACCCTGGTTCATGTTTCCAGAACTGAAAACTAGAAGGCAGACTAGCTAGCTAGAGCTACTGCAGCCAAAAATTCGGAACATTACTCGAGGGATATGATGGAGATTCTGAACATTCTTTGCATAGAGAAGCAGGAAGCGATGCAGATTTCCGAAGCAAAAAACTGGATGACGCCATAGCATAGCTATTTGGCTAACGGATCGTTGTCAAAAGATGCAAAGAAGGCTAAGCGAATAAAAAAGATAGCCGGCTGGCATACTGTGATTGATGGGCGGCTATATCGCCGTGGCTACTCAACCCCATACCTCCAATGCCTAACTCCCGAAGAGGCTGACTAAGCCTTGGGTGAAGTGCACCTCGGGATTTGCGGAGCACATATTAGTGGAAAAAACTTAGCCTTCAGGATCATACGGTAGGGCTACTACTGGCCCTCTATGAAAAAGGATGCACTCGAATTTGTGAAGAAGTGTGAAAGCTGCCAGCTTCACAGTAACCTTCACCATCAGCCGTCCGCTGACCTGAAGTTACTTCAAGCCCCTTGGCCTTCACGCAATGGGGGCTCGATATTCGCGGCCCATTCCCGTTGCCACGGGGAAAAGGAAGTTCATCATCAGGGGCATCGACTACTTCACCAAGTGGGTCGAGGTCATCCCGCTGGCGAAAATTATAGAGCACAACGCTCTTGAATTCCTTCGCCATAATATTATTTGCAGATTTGGCATCCCAGAGGTCATCGTGACCTACAACAGGACCCAATTTTTCAAAAAATGCTTCACCAAATATTGCGCCAGCCTTGGTATCAAACTGGTCCATACTTCAGTGACATACCCCCAAGTGAATGGATAGGTGGAGGTCACAAACCGAACGCTACTCTACGGGTTAAAGACCAAGCTGGAAGATGCAAGGGCTCCTGGGTAGATGAGCTCCCCTCAGTTCTCTGGTCTTATCGAACAACCCTAAAATAACCAACGTACGAGACACCCTTCAGTCTTTGCTACGAAACTGAAGCGGTAATTCTAGTCAAAATCGGGCTTCCAAGTCTTAGGGTGGAAGCATTTGACCCACGGGATTACTCCCAAAAAATTAGGGAACACTTAGACTTGTTGGAGGAAGCCCACGATGCCGCCAGAATACAGGCAGCGGCCTATCAACATCGAATTGCCCGATACTACCCTATCAACATCGAATTGCCCGATACTACCCTATCAACATCAAATTGTTCGATACTACAACAAAAGGTAAAGGCGCGACAATTCGATGTTGGGGACTTGGTTTTACTTGGGAAGGGCCTTTCTTAGTCTCCACCGTCCTACAAAACGGAGCACACAAACTCTGAAACCAGGACGGAAAGTTGGTCCCACAAACGTGGAACGCGATCCACCCCAAACGCTATTTCTAATAAGGGAACCAGGTATGTACTTGCATTATCATATGTACGCATTTGCCTGCTTGTTTCAATTTGTCAAAATAAGTGTTTCCTTAGCATATTGCCTTCTCTTTTCTGTGTGCATATATATATATATATGTGTGTGTGTGTGTGTGTGTGTGTGTGTGTGTGTTTTCCTTGTAGGTTTACCTGACCTAGACTGCCCCTAAGTCGGGAGGGTCTTCACCCTCTCATTACTAAACCCTAGTCATTTAGGCGGCCCATAAGTGGTCGAATATGAACCTCGGTCATCCGAGCGGCCCATTAGCGGTCGTACTTAAACCCTGATAATCCAAGTGGCCCATAAGTGGTCTAATATAAACCTCAGTCATTTGAGCGGCCCATTAGCGGTCGTATTAAACCCTGGTCATCTAGGCGGTTCATAGGTGGTCAAATCTAAACCTTGGTCATCTAAGTGGTCCGCTAGCGGTCAAAATCTTAGGGAGCTAGCACATCACAGGCAACAACCTCCTTCACAAGGAGATAGCGTGATCAGTCAACGATGGTCGAAGGAAGAAAAATTCTTCTCCAAGGCTGGCCGCCCAAGTCAACATTTGGGCAGCCCCACCAAGCTTTACTCACAAGCCACCACTACTAGGCCGACTAACACATACACAGCTGCCTACACAAAAAAGAAACCTAAGGATTCTACTCCTTTGACAGTAATATAATGGTGGCCAGCCAACTCAGTTGGCCGTTCAGTACAGCAAACATACAAACCTAAAGCAGTAAAAGAAAATAGACACAAAGTGGAAGGATTTTCATTTTATTGCTATCAAATGTATTACATAATACAAGTAAAAAGGGAAGACCAAAAATGTGAGATCCTAAAATCCAATGGCTCAAAGTGTTGACCGAAATAAAAAATCTAAACCGGCCGCCTTAAGCCTCAATCAAGTTCAGACTTTCCTTAGTGCAAAATAAGTCTGGCTCCACCCTTGTTAAATCAAGTCCGGCCGTGTGAAATGACTGGCCAGTTTTGGAAGTACGAGAGGCCGAAGTGGCCTTAAAGTCCGGAGTGGCTCTTTGTGTTGGTGAGGCCGGAGTGGAATTGTGGATGCAAGGAGAAGAAATTCGAAGTTTATAAAAAGGTGATGGACAGAGTGAATAATAAGAAGAAGTTGACCGGAATTGGAGATGTTGACCAGATTCGAAAGAGATGGCTGGATTTGAGGGTATTACGTTAACCGACTTTAAGTAGGAAAGTTGACCAGATTCAAAGACATTGACCGGATTGGAAGAGTTGACCGGATTTGAAGATATTAACCGGATTGGAAGAGTTGATCGGATTAGAAGATATTGACCGGATTGGAAGAGTTGACCGGATTTGAAGATGTTAACCGGATTGGAAGAGTTGACCGGATTAGAAGATGTTGACCGGATTGGAAGAGTTGACTGGATTTGAAGATGTTAATCGGATTGGAAGAGTTGATCGGATTAGAAGATGTTGACCAGATTGAAAGAGTTGATCGGATTTGAAGATGTTGACCGGAATTGGAGAGTCGACCGGCAGCATTGGCAATAAATAAGGAGCAGTTGGCCGGAATAAATTAATAGGACTAAAGACAAAAGTAAACTTCAGTTAGAATCCAACTAGGCAGCGACCAAAAAGGAGTAAGTAAACTAATCTAGTTACTCCCACCTACCATCTGTAAACAAGTACGGGGGTAAGTAACTTACCCCACCAAACCCCTCCTCTATAAAAAGCCAGCGTCGGTTGGCTGAAGTAGTCAGCCAATACAAGCAGAAAGGAGGGAGTGAAGGAAAAGCTTCAAAACGGTGATACTAGGCAACTCTCAGGCAAGTGTACCTCGAATGTTGATTTTTAAGTCATGCTTCAAGAATATTGCAAGTTACTTCGGACGCTGTTTTTAAGTTCATGATTTAAGAATATTACAAGTATACTCTACTCTGCTTTTAAGCTCATGTTTTGAGAATATTGAAGTGTACTCTGCTTTTAAGTTTCTGCTTTCTGCATTGAATATCCACCTTCTGCATTGTAAAATGAACTTAGCCACATGAAAATTAAACTCGGTTCCCTATATGTAAAATGAGCTCGATTTCCTACATATTAAATGAACTCCGCATTCGTAACTGCACACCGCCCGAAAGGCACTCCGTCCAAAAAGCACTTCGGCCTCTTTTAAAAAGAACTCCGGCCTTAAAGGAAAATGAACTCCGGCTTTTGAACTTCATCTTTTGTCAATAAAGAACTCTGGCTTTTGAACTCCGGCTTTCAGTAAAAAACACTCCGTCCTATTAATGAAAAGCACTTCGTCCCGTTAGTAAAAAGACTCCGTCCTGTTAATGAAAAGCACTCTGTCCTGTTAGTGAAAAGCACTCCAACCTGTTAGTGAAAAAGCACTTCGTCCCTTTGAGTAAAAAGTACTCCGTCCCTTCGAGTAAAAAGCACTCCGTCCCGTTAGTGAAAAGCACTCCGTCCGAAAAGAAGTCCGTCCAAAAAGAGCTCCGTCCTTTTAAAAGTACTCCGCCCAAAAATAGCTCCGTCCTTTTGAAAGTACTTCGTTCAAAAAGTGCTTCGTCCTTTTGAAAGTACTTCGTCCAAAAAGAGCTTCGTCCTTTTCAAAGTACTCCGTCCAAAAAGAGCTCCGTCCTTTTTAAAAAAGTACTCCGTCCAAGCTTTCCGAAGTCCAGCATTTTGAAGAAAAAGAACTTCGGCTTTTCTTGAACTCCGGCTTTTGTCAATAAAGAACTCCAATTTCTGTCAAAACGAACTCCAACTTCGTACTGAAAATGAAATCCGGCTTTATTGAAAATGGCTTTTCAAGAAGGAAGTATTTCTGTTTCTGTTATTTTAGGACCCAAGATTGACTACAGTCCAGGTAAGTTCTTGGGTGAGGCCTTAGAACTTACGGTGGTAATCAAGGATAGCTCTGTCCATGGAGCGATTCATGGTCCGCCCTGTCCTCAAGGGCGTTAAACCAGGAGGAACATAGGCCGACCTTCGGGTGGCACACAGTACAGATATCCCTCGGGATGGGATATATATGACATGATAGGCTGACCTTCGGGTGGCACACAGTACAGATATCCCTCGGGATGAGATATATATATGATATGATAGGCCGACCTTCGGAAGGCACACAGTACAGATATCCCTCAGGATGGGATATATATGACAAGATAGGTCGACCTTCGGGTGGCACACAGTATAGATATCTCTCGAAATGGGATATATATGACATGATAGGCTTTGGATTGTGTGGACTGAACGCAATCTATTCTCGATCATTCGCCCCTTCCGCTAGTAGGGTACACTAGCAGTGTCTGAAATTGTTAAGATATGTCACAATAAAAGATGAAAATATATTGTATAGTTAAAAGATGATAGAGTATCATCTGATGAAAAGATGATAATGAATCGTATACAGTAATGAATCATATACGGTGAAAAGATGATAATGAATCGTATACAGTGAAAAGATGATAATGAATCGTATACAGTGAAAAGATGATAATGAATCGTATATGGTGAAAAGATGACAGTGAACAGTATAGAGTATTATTTTCAGTTTTACCATGCAACAGTAAAGTTTATAGTTATTGTCTTACAGTCTATAGTGTAATAATTTATGAAGCATGAGATTTAATATCGTTTGATTAAACATTCTGGTTCTGCATGGTTATATGATCGTTTTGACATAACCGTTTTACAGTTCATATGCATGTACATTGTTAGGCCTCGGCTCACTGTTTTATATTTTTTTCCCTACAGATGAAGCTTTAAGGCTTATGCTTGATGAGTTGGAGTGGCTAGAGCTTGTCTAAAGGATTATTAAAGACCTTGAAAGCTTATTTTGGAGAAATATTATTGTAATGAGTTGATGGACTTCTATGGTTAAACATTTTGGCTATGTATTCGGAAATAAATATCTTGGAATGAATATGAATGCTTCCGCAAGTGTTAGAATAACTTCCGCTATACTTATTATGGTTAAAAGTATATGGATCCTAGATGGCATCTGTGATCCTGTGTTGCACCCAATTAGTTTAGTTTGGGTTTTCAATTGCGTTATGAATGACGGAATCAAAAAAAATCTGTTCCGTCACAAAAAATCGACAAAAAGCTTGGGAGGTGGCACCTGACCATCTCGCGGATCCCCCACAAGACTTTCGCGGGTCTGGGCAGACCTGTTTGACATATTAAACATGTCCACTGGAAAATTATGGTCAATAAGCTGCGCAATACGCCGACACATATTAACCCCTTCTCACATTCACGACCATATCAGTTACTCAATCTCATGGGGACGTATCTAGAGGCTCAAGCGATTCTCCAGCTCTGTCAACTACCCGCCAAGCTGGCTAATGCGCCCGGTAATTCGCTCATTCTCCTCTAGCAACCGAGCATTCTCCTCTTTTAGGCTTGCGTTCTCGGCCTCTGCGTCGGCCAGAACGGTCTGCAAGGTGGCAACATCCAACCAGTGCTTCGCCCTCGAAGCCGCCAGGTTTATGTCCAGCCAGGCAATCTCTACCTTCCTATCAAAGATCACCCGGTCCTATTGGTTAATCACCTTTGTAGCAACATCCAGCACTTTCTCCTTCTGCACCAAATGACAAAGCAAGTTAGAGACTTTAAAGGAGAAGTTGCGCAGAGAGCGTCACAGAAAATTATACCTCCCAACTCTCTGTGCGGGCCTATCAGGCCTGTCCTCAAAGTCTGGCTCCAGCGGCGGCAGATTGGAAGCGATGCCCTCACAAGCAGGGCTGGCAGCAGCCTCCTCTAGGATGTCCTCCAGGAGCCCTTCATCAATGTCATCCTCGGTGGCGGTAGGCTTCCCAGCGACGGCCTCCACTGTAGCCGCAGGAGGATCAAGGTCAATCATCGGCTGCTCAGCCGACAGTTGCATGGTTGGTGAGCCGACTATTGGCTCCTACGCCTCCACTGGCGGCTCATAGGCTGGCTCTGGTAAAATCTCCGTCGGCACAGCTTGAAGAACCACTTGCGGTGTAAGCTGCATCAGTATAACGCCTTCGGCCTCAGTTTCTGGCATGTCTTCAAATGTCTTCTCCATCTCGGTGGCGTTGCCAGGACCGCTGTAAATCCCAACAGCGATGTAGTCTGGCCCCGAAGACGATGAGGAGGGCGTCTCCACAGCCATCCTCTTGGGCTTGGGGCCGATGAAGTCGTCGTCAGTCGGGCGAGGACAGATGATCAGGCCCTTGGAGTCCTCCGGCCGCATCATAACTGCCGACAGAGGTGCCTTGAACTTTTGGACGGGAAAGGGCGGACCTCAATTCACCTTCTTGGTCTCGGCTTGGGAGACCAAGAAGTCTCTCTTAAAATTAGAGATGTGGGTCTTAACCAACTTCCTCAGCCACTCTATGGACACTATCTCAGCCTCCGACGGCGTCCCAGTGTAAACATCGGGCACCTAGCCCCAATCCTTAGCCAGGGTCCAGGTCTCGGTCACACTCACGAAGAATACCGATTTTTTCAGTTCTTCAGCGAGTCGTAGATAGGCGCATTTACCTTCTGGCCACTACGTGGAACCAGGGAGACCCACTCTCCACCCTGGTTGATCTTAAACAGACCCTTTACCATCAGCATAGTTGACCGCCTAGAATGCTTACGAAGAAAGATGCAGAAGGTATACAAATACCGTACAACATTGGCGTGAAGCTATGCGATGGGGACCCGTAAGGCCTGAAGGATCGACTATAAATCGTTTGGAAGAGGAAGACAAAGGCCGCTCCTTAGGTGGGCCTCGTATATAGTCACGTGTCCCGCTAGTTGCGCAAAGGCTTTGTCATCCTTCTCCGGAACCCTCCACACAATGTCCTTTGAAATGTTAAACTCTATGCATAGCTATTTGACATTACCCTCTCAAAGAACAGAGGGAATGTCAGCAACAGAAGTCGAAGTCATGCTTTCAGGAAGGTTAGGATTTTTCTGGAATTGTAGAAGGAGGATGGGAAAGCAGGTTGAAGACGAAGAAGTAGAACAGAAGGCGTGAAAAAAATACTAAGTGTAAAGAAAGAAAACTTAAATGGCAAGGTATGAAACGCCTTAAACCTCATCGAGAAGGCACGCCATCATGCTGCCGCGTGTCACTTCCCAACAAGCTCTTTTTGAAACAAATCTTCTGACGCATTAATGGCTGGGATGGTGATTTCATCACGTGAAGACACGTGTCCACTTTCAACCTGAGAGGCCGGCTAATGTCCATGCGTCACTTAGGGCTTATACAAAGTTCTCCGAATCTGACCAAAGACGGACAACAGATCTGGTCAACTTTTTTCTCCAAATCTGACCAAAGACGGTCAACAGATTCGGTCAACTTTCTTCTCCGGATCTAACCAAAGACGGTCAATAGATCCGGCCAACTTTTCTTTCCGGAATCTAACTAGGACGGTCAACAGATTTAGTCAATGCGTCACCCTTTCATGGAGTTCTCCGAAATTTTCAAACAACAAAGGATAGTGAGGAGCATCCCATCATGAACATGCCGGAGGCCAAAATTTTGGCCACCGACATGGGGGGTTAGTGATCGGTATACTATAGCTGGGCTGGCTCAATAGTAAAGAAGGCCCAAATGGCCTGTTGGACGGCCAACTCCAATGTTGGCCCAACAGGAGGTGAAGGCCAAAATCCTGAAAGAGCCAAACGCGCGCTCTACGGTCATTGCCAGCGTTGACCGACTAAAGCATAGGCGGGCGGCCAACTCACACTCAGGATGGTCAACTCAAGCATTGATCGTAATCACTATAGCAGCAGGCCTAAAAAATAAGAAGGCTTCTACGGACCTGGCCCACTTAGGTCCATGATCCTGCAAGCAGTTAGCAATGGCTCTTTTCTTAACTTGCACCTTCCATAAACTCAGCCAACACCCAAAAATGATATTGACAAAATCGGTGCCTTTCCCATAAGAAAGGTATCAGATCTTCCCAATTTCTACCAATTGGAGCCTTCCAATGGAAATATACACAAAAGGAATGCAGGTAATTTGGAAAGCCACTATCCGCCAGAGAAGGAAGCAATCCTAGCTAATTAGGCAACTTGTGCCTTCCTCTCAAGGAAGGCTGCCTAAACAAGGCACAGGGGATCACACCTTCCAACCAAGGAAGATCACCCTACCACCATTAAAGTAAGCCCTAGAGTCCTCACTCAGGGCACGCCTACTACTACGCTTTCTACTACACAGACTTACGACTCTCTACTACACGTAAAAAAACATACGTTCTCGATTACGCATTCCAGGATGACTATTATGCTCTCGACTATGCATTCCCTGAATTTTTCATACTCTGTCTCTCTGCAAAGCATCCAAACACACTGAGAGAAAGAATACAAATCAAAGGCATACAGACGCTCTTCCTATTGACAGACGCCTACTGCCTTCACCCACCGTCCAGATTCAAGAAGACGACCTTGCTTCTCTTACATCTGGAGATCCACACACTCTTGCACGTCCCCTCTCGATTCTCATTTAAAGTTACCTTCTAAGATTTTGAAGGTCGTTTACTGACTTGAGTGTCGGAGTGTTTTCGGTGGGATAACTTTTCGCCAACTCACTAACCTCCTATTCGTTTTAGTAGTGTGCAGGGTCCAAACTCAGTGAACGGAGTCGAAACCAGACAAGCGGATCAGCCCGAATCTGTTCAAAATTCGGATCCAATGACTCATCACATACAAAAAATCAGAGAACCAAGAATAATAATACCAATTTAAGAAAGGGTTACCCTCGTCCGGTAACTACGGCTATGAAATATATATAACCTCAAGTTTAGTTATATATATATTAGGACGTGCGAATATATTAGTTTTTCATCAATTCCTCACAATGGTTCTTATTAAAACGTATGGGGCAGGTGAACTACATCAAAACTCACCTTCCCACCGATGGAAGGGAGATTACATATAACATATGTCCTCGTCGAGATCAAAGTCTCCTTGTTGGGAGAGACACCACAAATTACTAATGCCTTGGATCACAAATCGACTCCTAGGGTCTCAGACCACCATGGTCCCACAAAGTCGCAACCTCATCCCTCGACAGCATACAAGTAGATATATACACAGTCTGGTTCATGGTTCTATAATATACGAATACACAAATATATACATATATCATCCAGGTGTCCAAAACCCGCCAAATCATGAATACCAGAGTAAAACCACCGAACAACTGGTAAAACAAACATACATGTATAGAATAAACAGATGGGGTATATAAAAATAACATGCATGCTAGCAAATTCTCCAAACAATAGTTAAATATTATCAACCACAAAATCAGACCAAGGATAGAGTTACCACAATTTTATACTCCGCAGATCAGAAGAAAGGATACTCCGAGATACTCGAATTGGGCTTTCTCACTCCTGCCGACGTGAAGCTAGCGCGCTACCACTTTCTCTCTCCTCTGCGAGGCCCTCTACCGCACAGCCACCTCTCCTGCGACCACCACTGTCTTGCCTGTTAGCTGCCGCTGCTTCTGCCTCATATCATAGTGTTGACCTCCCCCGATGAGTTCTCTCTCTCCTCACTGCCCATGCCGCTCGAGCTCCAGTCCCTCTCTCTCTGCACAACCCTTTGCTACGCATGCCACCGCCGCGCCAATCTGCCACCATCGTCCTGATATCCTCTCTTTTTGGTCAATGCGAAGCCCACACCACTACCCCTCTCTCTCCTACGTGAGCCCGACTTGCCACCTCTTATGGCTGTCGTTGACCACCTGCACACAGCCTCCTCTGTGCGCGTCTCGAACGGCT
>JAODPA010085776.1:8532-25007 GCA_025585075.1 Nepenthes mirabilis
TAAAAAAAAATAGGAGCCGTCGGATTTTAATCCGACGGCTAATGGAGAGAGAAGGAGGGTCCTTCTCCACAGGGGAGAAGGAGGAGAAGGACCCCCCCTGAATCCCCCCAAACCCTCCCTAAGTGAGAGCGGGCAGCCACCTTCCCTCCATCTCTCTCACTCTCTCCTGTGTGTCCCTTTATCACTCTTGCTACCTCTCCCTCAGTCCATCTCTCCCCACTTCCTAGTAGATTATAAACCAAGAATTCCACTAGCAGATTAAAGAACATACCAGAAATTTCTTATTTGCTCTACAGATACCTTTTTTTACTTCCACAGCTCTATGCAATACAAAATTATCAGCATAGCTCTCGGATCGCTCCACTCCACAGAACACACAATAGACAATGTTGCTGAGCACAGAAATCTTCAGCAGCGAAGCAACACCTTTGATCTTGACCATTTCTATCTCAAAGTTTGGGAACCTACCTCAGCGGCTTCCCTTTCATGTTTCACGTTTCAACACCACCTCTTGCTCCAATCCACATTCTGAAATGGCTTCCCTTTCACGTTTCAACACCACCTCTCACTCCAAACCACATTCTTTCTCTGCTTAAGTCCTTCATTCAAACCAGAACACACAATAGACAATGTTGCTGATCTCAAAAATTTTCAACGGCGGAGCAACATCTTTGACACTTCCTATCTCAAGGTCTGGATACACATCTCAATGGCTTCCCTTTCACGTTTCAACACCACCTCTCACGCTTCCCTTTCACGTTTCAACACCACCTCTCACTCCGATCCACATTCTGAAATGGCTTCCCTTTGACATTTCAATACCACCTCACACTCCAATCCACATTCTTTCTCTACTTAGATCCTTCATTTCAAAACACACAATAGACATTGTCACTGATCTCAAAAATCTTCAGCTGTGGAGCAACAGCTTTGACCCTTTCTAGTTTGGGAAGCCACTTCAACGGCTTCACTTTCATGTTTCAACACCACCTCTCGCTCTCTAAGGTCCTCACACCAATAGCAACACTTTCCACCTTGGTCATTACCCATATTGCTAGAAAGACAGATAAGTGGAGAGAGGAAAGTGAGAGGTGGAGGGAGGAAAAACTAGAAGAGAGAAGCAGTATGCAGAGGGAGACAGTGGAAAGAGAAGGGAGGTGTCGACCGGAGGGGGGTTTGTGATGGGGAGTGGTTGTGGCTTTGTGGGTTAGGGGAAATATTATTCTCAAAAACTTTGTATTAATTCGGAGTGTAATATAAATTAGTGTGTTTTTCGTTTTATTTGTGGGGCTTAATGTGTTAAAATAGCTGATAAAACATCATATGAAATTATTTCTACAACCGCCTCTAGGAAAAAGTTGCACTAAACCGAGGGGATAAAAGAAGTGGAATCATATATCCAATTCATTTAGTGGACTAAAGGTTTCGCTGATGCAGGGTAGACAGTGAACAAACTTCCCATAGCGGGTTCTAAGAAGCGCAAATTACATAGCCTTTCTTCTGTGACATAAGAGAGACCTTGTCTATAGTTTAAACCTGTGACTTTCATGTGAAAATAAAGCAACCTTACTTCTTTGCCGGTGCGTTAAATTATATTTATGTGAATTAATGGGTTACTTCAGGCTCCATCGACAAAATTGGACTCAAAATCAAAATTACAGAACCGAATTGAACCATAGAAGAAAATAGTCAAATCCCACAATTTTAAGAAAAAAATTGATCATTTTCCCCAAGTCATTCCAAGAATAGAAAATGACACTAAATTGTTGGTATGATAATTGCTTGCAATGTGATAATTGCACTACGTGAGTTCTGTAGCTCAAATATGTTCACACATTGATAAAACTTCTTCGACATTTTTCAACTCTATCTTGTGGAAATACCTTTAAAACAGACATGCGTTTAATTTTGTTAAAGGAGCACCTAGGCTTGGGTCTCCAAGCATGGCGCCTCAACATACTTAGATAAAACTCATTACAAAAAGCAAGTGCCAAGACTCTAAGATGCGAGCCTTTTCTAAAGACTCAAGGTGTGTGGTTTGAGAGCCTTATAGATTTTTGTCTTTTTAAAAAAAAAAAAATTGTTTGTTTCTTTTTTTAATTGGCCATTGTACTCAATTGTTAATTTTAACACTAACTTAGTACTTGTGAAATTAGGATTCATAAGAGTAATGAGTGGATAATTAGAATAATTGATGGAGAGTACAATGAAGATAATAAATTTACATTTGAAAATGACTCGTTGGCAAGGGTTTTAAAACTAAAATTGTTAGAAAATGATGCTACATATTAAACCTAAACTAAACAATATTGTGAACCTTGAATGACAAGTGCCTCTAGTACTACTCCATTGGAGTTCGTAAATAATGAAAATTATAATTCAAAGAGAAATATAAAGTTGGATAAGCCATTCAAGCGTATAAGAAAAGAGAAGAAAATGAATATTTATTCTTTGCTATGAGTTTCTTGAAGGCAATATTTCTAGTTTGTTGATGAATTTTATTATTTTTTAACATTTGTGGTGACTTGTGCATATAATATATATATGTCATAAATGGTGCCTCAGTTCCATTAGGCTTGCGTCTACACCTTGCGCCTTGTGCCCAAACCCCAAGACCCCTTTGTGCCTTAATGTATCTTGTGCCTTGATGTATCTTGTGCCTTCAGCAATATTGTGAATAAAGTACCTCTAAACTAGGCTGCTATTAGACTAGCAGTGTTTATAGATCACAATGTTAGATAATCAATACCCTACACAAACAAAAGCCAACAGCATTGGTGAATTACGTCTTTTTCATCAAGAAAATTACCTATAACACAACCATAAGATAAGGACAACTCTAAAACATAAAAGTTGACTTTTTTGTGTCACCATACTTAAAATCTTAATCCCTCATATCATTCATTAACCCTGCCTTGTGGCGGCTAAATCTCATCCCACAAAACTGTTTGTTTATGATTCTCCAATTAGATTTAGTGAAGCACAAGCTCTATGAACATTTATTATTTCCATCTCTATAACCAATTTAATACATGATCCAATCTCCTACTCCTTTTTACATCTGCAACATTGTCTTTGAGATTTGTAAATGTGATTGAACTCTCTTTTTGTATCTTAATTCTATAACAAGCAAAATTTATATCCCGTCATTTCAATTTCTCTTGTTTATTGTCCTATGTGTTTTGATTCTTTCAAGCATATTATGTAAAATTAAATTTACTGACTGTATCAACAATCTCCATCATTTTTTCAGCTATCTCCATGCTCTTCAACCAACTTAATACATGATTCAGTCTCCTACTCTTTTTACATTCAGGACTTTATCTTTTAAATATTTAATGCAAGAACTACATTTCTTAAATTTTCAATTCTCCAGGAAGCATAATTTATATCCCATCAATTTGAATTCTCATGTTTGTTGTCCTACATGTTACAATTCTTGCAGGCATATTATGCAAATTTTACATCTAGTCATTGCATCAATTATCTCCATTAGCATGACAACTATCTCTATACTATTTCTTGCAAGGTTTCCTATGCTCCTACATGTCAGTTAGATTCCATTTTCTGGACGTTAGTTTACCATCCCAAATGGCGCTGGAACCCTTTTTTACAAATGACATCATACCAGGGCACTGATGTGGGGCATTTCTTATGCTGCCCCAACCCAACTCTCACCCTAATCCAACTTTCACCTTGCCAAGTATCAAATGAAAGATGTTTCATTCCTAAGGACACCCCATTGAAAATCCAATTTCAATTATCTTATAAACAAGATGTTTAATGCACCTATGTATCTAACAGGGACCTCTAGCCTGGGTCGGCCCGATTATGAGAAGAAAAAATCATTACAATAACAGTAACAAAAGCTGGGATATATCTTCAATTTCTGAAGCTTATAAATATTCAGTACCCTGTTAGTTCTTCTCACCGAATCTGTCTGATCACCAATTTCTTTTCGCCTCTTCCGGAGTGCTGCATTGTGGAAGAGTCTTCGATTGTCCTCATGCTTCACAGCTGCAGCTGCA
The DNA here is from genome assembly GCA_025585075.1 of Nepenthes mirabilis. Classification (NCBI taxonomy): domain Eukaryota; kingdom Viridiplantae; phylum Streptophyta; class Magnoliopsida; order Caryophyllales; family Nepenthaceae; genus Nepenthes; species Nepenthes mirabilis. Next base: position 12,561 of record JAODPA010085776.1, read on the forward strand.
GCCCTTAAAGCTGCAGAGAGAGTCTCGCAATAACAATCAAATGAATCAGAAGAACCAGGTAAAAGCCATCCGAATAAATACTTAACCACTTAAGGAAAAGTGATAAATGAGCACAGAATAGGGAGAAAGCAGGAAAGAAACTGATAAAGGAATACCATGGTTAGGGATCAATGATCTGGTCTCAATTTCTGAATTACAGAGGGTACATCTTGACTGCCACGCACAAACAAGCAGTTATGATTCTTGCTGATTACATTACAATATCATAAAGCTTCGATATAAAATCACAAATAACAAATTATCATGTAGGGGTCCCACTTCTCAAAAAGATGAATAAATTCCCATAAAATTAGGTTCTTACACCGCATGGTTAGAAAACATAAACAATATAAACTTCTGCACGCTAGAACACACCAATAGGCAATAATAACAAAGTACACATCACACAGAGTTCGGGAATAAGTTCAAGCAGAAGTTCTCTACATTTTAATTTATCTATTCTAGCATCTTGTACCTGCATTTGACAATTTTCTTTTTTTTCTCTGCAACTTTAATTGGTAAGATGAGGAGTAGCTGGGAAATGAACCTCCGTCATTCACCTAAGCAAGTGAGCAAGTGGATAGCCATGGTTGCCATATATCAGGCCAATTATCCACTTCTTTTTTTCACATTAGGGAACTAGAATCTCATTTCCCTCAAGACCTTATGCCACGCAACCTCTTTTGCTCCTTGTGCTGTTTGAATTTTGAGTTCGCAGGACTCCACACTTTTGTAATCTCTCCATTTAACAATCAAAAAGTTATGGCAACTAAGCCATTTTTCCAACTTTGTCTTAATTTTCCCTGATTAGCCAAGTATAACATTAATCAAGAGGGGCAAAGTAACTACTTAGATTCCAACGGTGAGCAGGTGGCACTTTAAAAAATTCAACAAAGAAATAGCAGAATGAAATCAAGTCCAAAATCGTATAAATGCATTGCAAATACAAATGCAGTGAAGAACATATGATCATTCTCTAGTTAAGAAATACCATTACATTGATTGATGATTGATTCTTCTCTTCTTCTTCAATTAGAGGGGCAATACACTGGTAAATATTTCTTTTCTTTTTCATGTAATGATCTTTAAAAAATCATATCATGCAATGCACAAGCAGGCAATACATATATTTCTGCCAAATACCTAAAATAATACTTCCAGAAATTGATAACTAGAAACATAAGAAGAGCTGCAATACCGCTTCAATAACCTTTCTCAGCATGAGACCACCAAATGAGTGTCCACAGGATACAACCGTTGCATCTTCAAGAAACGCACCACTAAGCATCCAGAAAACCAACCAAGGGAGAAAAAAATTAGCAATCTAGACTACTTAAAAATAATAGCATTCCATACCATAAAGAAAGTTACTCAGTTAAACAGGATACAGCAGTTGCATCTTCAAGAAACACACCACTAAGCATCCAGAAAACCAACCAAGGAAAAAATTAGCGATCTAGACTATTTAAAAACAATAGCATTTCACACCATAAAGAAACTTATTTGCTTAACGTTAAGATGATCTGAAGTCTGATACAGAAATGAGAAAGGAAGAATGAGCTGAAACTCTAAATTGAACAAGGGAGAAACCTGAGCAAAAACAGAACAGACAATAAAACAGAAACCTCATATGCATTCTATAAGATGATTTTGAACATACAATTTGTCATGAAGCTTATTTAGAACAGCGAGATACTGCAAATTAGCAGCTCTACCAACATCCAAAGAAGAAAATGGTAGTAACAGAGCAACAGCAGAACTCTACTCACACCTCGCATCTCTAAGGCAAAAAAGGAAAAAAGAAGCAAAAAAGTAACAGTGTCTCACCATTTCCTAAAGAATTTTGTTCCCATTTTGGCATTTCTCATTATTCCCCTTTTCATGACTAATTCATTGTAGTCACCAGCTCATATTTTCCGACTGAATATTATTAGGCCAATAAAGAGCATCCATTTTCTATAAAACAATGTTGTTTAGAAGCATAGTAACATAACAAAAATTTTTAACGAAAACAATGCTACTACATCTGCCCAAAGCTCAACACTGTTCAAATTCCCCCAAAAAAGGCTGCCAATTTGATATCAGAATGTAAGAGAAATTTAAGGTGAAATATGCCAAGCAGTCACAATATGAATAACCCAATTTTGATAAGAGCGAGATAACGCATCACACCTCCGAAAAATGGAAAAGAGCAAATATATAAATATCAATAAGCTTCATAGAAGTTATAATGAAAATATACAGTTACATAGATGTTCCTAACACTACAAAGCCATTAGAGCATGCTAATGTAAGCCCACAAGGAAGGGTGGGCATGGCAAGTTATCTGGCATACAAGATGCTGGTGCATGTCCTCATACAGTTAAGTTGGAAGGAAAATAACAGATTTAACAAAGGGTATCGCATCCCCCACCAAAAGAAATTGTGAAAGAAACAAGAACCAGTTGTGAATGACTTCTGATCTTACTCTGCATATTAGCAAATGAAATTTTACAAAGCAACAGAAGCTTCCAGCCTTACCCAAAACATGAATGTGAATCTGTCTCATAACATATAGAAATTAAAAAAAAAAAAAATCCTTGTAGAACCTTTATTATCCCAGTAAAATGTGCAGGTGCCAAAGCCAGACACAACTAGTTAAATGGCTTAATCTAACTCAAACATAATGAGATAAACCTGAACAAACATGATAGCCAAATTTCCACAGTTTGACCCACTTTTAACATTGTTAATTATCAAACATTTCAATCTAGATATGCTTGAACATAAACCTGGCATTAACATCAATAGTGTATAAGCCCAAACCTAAATAACCAGATTGCCAACCCCAAAAAATATCTGTAAACATAGCACATAACAGGGATAAGCTTGACCTCCTTGTACATACTAATTCCAAAACTTAGTTAAAAATAATTCCTGCACTGCATAATGGAAAACCAATAGTTGCCCCACTTACTTCGGGTAATTTTAAAGCCTTAATTAAGTAAACTAGTCTAAAATAAAGGTGGACATGAATCCCGTTATCCCCCTCCCTAGGGCATTACTCTCCTTATTTCCCATACACAAAAACAGCACTTTTTTGTCCTGCCACTAGGCAGAAGGAAGATTGACTTATTTCATGCATAGGTTACACATGAATTCATCAGTCAACCTAGGAAAATAAATGTTTTCCAGCCTTTTCCTAACCGCATTTGATACCAGCCAACTCCTTCGGTAGATTTCCGACAAAACAGAATTTTGCATTAGTCCAATGAGGACCTCCTTTTCCATAAGACTTGAATTCTGAAAGGATCTATGCCTTCTAACACGGTTATAAAGATGAGTGGAATCTGAACCAAGAACAGGAACAATCTTCTAAGGTCTCCTGGGGAATGCCTGGGCTAATTGTACTTTCAATTGATTTTTACTCCCTAAGGTAATTGCAATGGTGATTTGAACATTAATGTAAGCAAACAACACTTATCCACATGCATGTACATGCACACAAAAAACATTGGGAATTAGAAGAATAGGTATCATGATCACCACCAACTCTCCAGGTCCTTTTGTCATGATTACAGTATAATTAAGCATGCATATAAGTTAAGGAGCATACATTTGCAATAACATGCTTCACATTGCACAAGTGGTTACTATGGGCATTAGGTAATTGTTGCAGAAATCATGAATGTGAATTTTGTTTCAAACAAATCATTTCCAGCAAACCAAGATCACGACCAACTCTCAGGTCCTTTCGTCATGATTACTGGACAATCAAGCATGAATCTAAGTTTAGGATCTTACATTTGCAGTTCATGCTTCACATTGCACAAGTGGCTACTATGGACATCAGGTAATGGTTGCAGAAATCATGAATGTGAATTCTGTTTCTAAGAAATCATTCCCAACAAATTGAAAGAAACAGCACTTCGAAAACCAAGATTGCAAAGCGGTTTGATGAAGCTTCCAATAAGTCCAGTAACACTTACGATAAAGGGTCGGACAGCACACTTCTCAATGACGGTTCCTTGTTCACATTATCTCGATCTGCCTGAAATTTCAATCTCCAACTTCAAAGTTCCGCGAGCATGTTGCAAGGAATAAATTAAATATGAAATCGCACCCCCTTTCGTTCTTTTTTTTGGAGTTGGGGATAAGTTATTATGAAGCCTAGTTTATACATTTGATGGAAAATCTTAACAACCAAGCATCAAAGTGAGAGGACAAGGAGACATTGTGGGCAACACATACATGCTAACAGCAGAAGCTTTCTGGCAAGAGATTCTCATTATTGTTCAGTTTGCTAGATAAATATTATAACATAAAGACATGTGAGAGTCAAAACTTGACCTAAAACTTCTATTTTAAAGTTACAATCAAAATGCAAGGCAATTCGTTGAGCATCTCTTTTCCTCGCAGAGATGCTGGTTAGATTCTAGCTTATGACAAGGCCTTTTTGGTCATATCCAAGTCATTGATGTGGTTAAAATATATACTTAATTCTGCGTTTATTTTATGATAAATCCTTCTACTTAAGTGACTTCTAATTAGCTTTTGTTTGTCATCGGTTAGGAAAAAAAAAGTTGTTAAAGGAACCATGACAAAATTTTACCCTACCCAAACTTATTTAGCGTTTTTGGAAAGATTAAGTCGAGCCCTGTAATTTTGTATCTAGAAACGTCTCAAGATTCTAATGATTTTGGGAAGTAACAGATGTTCACAATATCTGAATATTGGAGATCCACAAAGATAGGAAAGTTTGGATCCTGATTGTTTAAAGAGTTGGAAATCAATAATGCGGGATTTTCTTCCGAGATTTCAGGCAACTTGGAAGGAAAACTAGGTCAACTAAAGGGGACTTTTGATAAGAGACCTTTGCTATTAATTAGAGACCTTGGTTATTAATTAAAAGGAGACTTGGTTATTAATTAAAAGGAGACTGGCTGCTCCAAGGGGTGCTCTGTTTTGTTACTGAGAAAGGAAAGGGAGAAGGCTGCAGAAAGAGGGCAGCGAGAAAGAAAAGCAAAAATTCTACTCAACAGGGAGGAGTGACAGCCAGCAAAGTGTATAAATAGAAGCAGAACTGGACAGGTTTCTTCTTTTCCTTTGCTTCTTCTTTTCTTTATTCCTTTTTTCAGAGGATGGACTCTAATATGTTCATGTTTGTTGTTTATTCAAATATGAACTAAGCTTTCATTGCTAGAGTTTTAGATGTATCATTGGGTTGAACATGTTCTCTTGAAATTTATTCATGACACAACATTTTCTCTATATATTACTTCTTTTTTATACTTAATACTTTTGAATGCTTGATTACTATTTAAATGATTTCATATTGTATGTTAAGGTCAAGAGAAGATACATAACTGCTAATGAGAGAAGTGATATAAGATTTATTTTAGATTGAGATATACTATATGGACTTGTATAATATTTGAAGAGATAAAACAAATTTAACGTATGGTTATGTATTTCATTCACATAAAGATATGGTTATATATTTTATTCACATATAACCCGAGAAAAAATATAAAATATCCATACTTTCTTGGTTGGCATTGTGATTGAATGTTGTCCATAAGAAACTGAAATGTGGTACATAGGAATATCTAGGTAAAACCTAAAAATATCATAGTATCGCTTTTTATTACAATTTCCATTGTGATTAGTTATTTCATCATTTAATTCAGTTGAATAGATAATGTTAGAATAATGCTCATTTTTGGTACTTATTAAAAATTCAATCTTTTAAAATAGAATACTCGATTTACTACTTTATTACTTGTTACAATATAGTGCACTTGTGATTTCACACAGCATTCTTGTTATTCCTGTTTAGCATGCTCTCGCTAATTTCATGCAAATGTCGCAGGAAGACTAAAATGGACACAAAGAGAGACTCTTAATCTAGAGGAACATAATTTATCCACACTTTTCTTCATTTTGTCACTAAGGATGCTAGCACAAGCAATGACGATAGAGGCTTGGACATATGTTCACTGAACTTGATGAAGAAAGCTTCACAAAATAGCTATTTAGGCAGGATCCATGTGAGATGCAGATAGAGATAGTAGTATCAAAGTATGGAATGACAGCTGTCATTTAGTGTATAGAACTAATCAAGACTTCCCATGGAGTCTATAAAAGACTGTTTAAAGATTTAGATGTTTCTTCAATTTATGCATGCCAGAAGTGGTAAGGGGGTGAGGTATCAGTTTGACAAGATAAAGGATTTGAAAATAAGCCTTCAGATATTGTTCCCAGCTTTGTGGGACTAGCAAAGGACAAGGAGGTCAAGGTAGTCGACATAGGTTGCTTGGTGAAAGGAGCAGCAGTGTCAGATGCTGAGTTTAGGACGGTGAACAAGGAGGACAAGGTGCTCATATAACATTTTCTGGATTTGCTTAGATGCTCAGGAGTTTCCTGATCAGGAGATTACTTCATCAGGTTGACTGCAAAAGCTTTGAGTAATTCTTCATTTAGGAATTATGGGCTCAAGAGAGTGGCAAAGGCAAGACCTTCCTGCACAAAGACATTTGGCAATGAAAAAAGCCCTCAGAAGATAAGTTCTTCTCATGTATATGAACATTTCCATGTGTATTCCTAGTACATGGAGTTTGTCATAATCATTGTTACCAGGCTCCTCAGTATCGCCTTGGAACTGCAATTCTGAATATGCATACAACATTGGGAACTTTATGCTTGGGATGATAATGCTACATAATTATGTACTTCTTTCCAAAGAGATGAACAGCATCCCTGTTAAAAAACCAGAGCATACAATATCCACAGTAACACCAGAAAAAAGCAAGAGGAAACGACAAATCATAGGCTTCATCATTGTGCATGGGCCATGTTGTTGTCTTATCTTTCAAACTGTTTGGAATGGGTACTACATACGGGTGTTCTTTTCTTGGATGACTATACTTTTGCAGGAGAAACAGTGTGAACTAGACTATTGATCCCGATTCAGTGAGTCCTTTCTTCCACGAAGAAATGGTGGATGACTTACTTTAACCCTACATTGCACATGTGAAAGGAAAGTACGACTTTTGTAGGCAAGGAATCTTCATCCATCAAGTAGTAAACTCATTATTTGTATACTGTGTATTTATGGAGCTTTTGCTTGGAAAAATGTCAATCCCCATTATGGATTGTATTATTTAACAAGATGCTTGTCTCTACAACCTCACTAGTGTGTTGAAAATTGCCTTTGAGATTTTTCTGAATAAATCATTTCAAGCGAACATCTTTTTGTTTTGTGGGTTGGCCGCCGCTTTTGGCAAGAATGTGAATCTCAATTATTATCCTTAATACATTTACTCATTACCTATAGTCAAGAAAGGAAAAAAATGCTCCTCAAAGAAGGTCTTACATAAGTATTATGAGAATGATTGCACAAAGCATCCTCTTCAGCAGAAAGGTCATCCATAAACTGGCTCACAGAGATTGGCACATAGCTCTGGGGAATGACATGACCAGCTGCAGCAATCGGGGAACAATCTAGTACAGCATTGCTCACTGGCATGAGCCTAAATGCTAATGAAGTCCTGAAAATGCAAACCAGAACATAGGTAATCAATGGAACAATTTACTTACACTAGGTACTTATGTCATAACGGAACCATAGGGTGCATTTGGATAGAAGCAGCTTAGCAGAGAAATTTAAATTCCTTTTCCACAACTCATTTAAAGACTATCTCAAGAAGAAGAGTTACAGCCCCAGGAACTCACTATGATTGTTTGCAAATGACAACTAATCAGATGTAATAGGGAAATCCAGAAACCCTGCCACAGACAATCCCCCACCTCCAAACTCCTAACTCCATTACCCAGCTAGCAAAATGCTCCAACTCCGCCTCAGTCATTGGATCATTGTATCATATTGGCCCAAGTTCTACTGGCCAAAGTCCAATATTAAAGATATAGACCGTACATTATATAACAAAATCAATAAAAAATTAATTTAAATTAAAATTAACTTAATATTTATATATTCGTGTTTAGGGATATCTCCAATCATCGTGGTCTGGTCTTAACAAGCTCCAAAATCATCAATACCAACCTAAAACAGATAAAATTGGTGTTTAATCCCCCTTTTAAATAATATAGAAGAATTTTTGACAAATAAATTATAATTTATAATTTTGTTTAAAGATACTTCTTTTTTCTTTTTTTCTTTTTTTGAGAAAAAAATATGAAAAAAAAAATTATAGGAACTTCAAAACCATCTATCCCAGCCTACAACTCATAAGGCCAGTGTTAGTTCCCCCCTGTTTAAAGAAAATTACAAATTATAATTTTGTTTAAAAAATACTTCTAATATATTTTTGAGGGAAAAAAAAATTATGAATCAAGCTTTATCAGAACCTATTCAGAGTAATTTTCTATGAAATATAATTGGCATTTTGCTACTTTCCTTGCCCCCACCTCCATCAATGCCACCATTACCCAGCTACAGGTACTGATGACATAACCAGCCATAGCACCACCAGCATGCCACCACATGCAAGCATTCTCATTGTTCACCACCTGCAACTTCCTCCATTTATCCTTATGGGCACCAACAACGTGATGATGATAGCAATAATCCACACAATTCTCCACCAGCATCCACCATTACAGACACTAACATACTGCCCATCGGACACCTTACCACCACCAAATCACAACATCAAGGAAATTTTAACAAGGCCATTCATCATTAATTTGGTTCGTTGAAACACTTTTCCTCAAGATTTCAGCATTCCTTACCCAAATGCACCCCTGGTTTTACTATGCCTCAAGAGTACCTTCCACCAGAAGCAGCACATGAAGAGAGATCAAAAGCAGCTCGATAAAAAGCAGCAGGGCGAAGGCCTGCAGTAGCATGACTTAGTGCCTTGCCTGTTAGCAACAAAAGATATCCAGGAGCCAGCCCACCATCTGCCATATACCAATGACCATTGGGATCTAAAACCTATCAAAAAAAGCAACCAAGGGAAATGAATTGAGGAGCACAGAAAATTTGGCAGTGATATGATACCAATCAAATCCTACACAAGGGATCAACCATATTACAAAAGTTCTGAAGTGTGGTGAATAATATCATATATACCAAAGAAAACGAAGAAATGCTTGTTTTTGTGGATGGATGTGGTGGTGGGGCACATGTGAGAGTGTGTGTGTGCGTGTGTGTCACTACTATCCAAAATAACCATACGTTTTAAAAACGAAGACATAACGACTTAAGCAAGGATACCTGTATGCCCGGACTGTCAGAAGAAATTAGTGTTAGCAATCCCTTTTCAACTTCACCATTCATTGATGGCTTGCCTCCTCCAATAGCCCCCTTACCATTTTGCAAGGAACCATGAAAGTAGGTTGCAACAAGCACTGAAGAAGATGCTTCATTGGCAGGTAAAGGAGTATCATCAAGCAGATGATTGAACACACTGCAAGATATAGATCATGCAGAACTTACAAGAATAAGAAAAGAAACAAGTATGAGAAGGAAAAATGTAGGGAAGAAGGGAAAGGAAGAAATGTATAAACATCTCCTTACTCGCTACGCAAACGAAGATGCCTTGCAATCGCACAAAGAACAACACGAGCTGCCTTTCCCATACATCTAAAAATATCAGCCATGCACGGAGGGGATGAATCACTATCTTCTAAAGCCCTTCAAAAAGAACTGATAGATAGTTAATTTCCAAATTGGCAAGGTTTAAGAAAGCAAATTTAACACCCCCCCCCCCCAAGGCAAAAAAAAAGAGAGGATTTATGCGAGCAAGAAAGGAAAGCATATGTAATTATATGCCTGAAAAGGTCTCTCACGCAAACACATCCAAGGTAGTTCCTGCTTTTCATTAACTGCTTTACCAATCTGCTTTACATTACTTCCTAAACATCCTGACTGATTGCCTTATCCAAAAACTAATTCTTGCAAGTGACCATCTAGCATTTTATCTCATGAACCTTCGATGTCTGACCAAAGGTAAACTATGCTGGGAATCATGTGGCTAATGCAAGGAAGATATAACAAATTGAACCTGTATGATGGCAATGGAATAGAACTGACGGTTCCAAGTTGGGTTTGCTAGTGGACCATATTAATAAAATAAATGTCTCTGAATATGAGAGCTATGACTGATCATCATGTTGGTGAGAAGCTACATATTCAGTGTTTCATGTCAAATTTAAGTCATGCAGCAATGCCTGACAAGACACAACTTTTGCAATAATAACCATCATGTTAGCTCCTCTACAAGCAGCTCCATGTAATCACCATTTCTTCACCAATCAACCATAACAAAACTGATGTAATCAGTCTCAAGATCCCTACAGACACCATTTTAGACTCATTACCAGCGGTCCCTACAAAAAACCATTGCCAGGGATAAGATATACCTGCTGGTATACAAAATAACAAAAAGGCAGATGGCAAACAAAAGTAATGAAATTTCAGAGACCAACCAACAAATACCTACTACACAAGAAAATACTGGAGTTGTATAATCATCATAAATATCAAGGCCGACACTTCATATTAAAGCACAATAAATAGACCTACAATCTGATGTAAAAAGATATTTGGGATGTGTTAGCATGGTGTTTGGTTTCTTCTCTTAATGTCTAAAGCTGCTTAAAAGTTTACAGAGCTAAGTAGATCTGAAAGTTCGGAATATTGAGTTTTCAAACAGGAGAATTTTGGAATAAACAAGCATGTTAATTTAGAGACCTCTTAGTTGAACTAATTTTCCATAGCTTTCCATCAACAACATATGGAAAAACAGCGGAAAACTAAAATCCTCCATTTATTCAAGATTTCCTCACTTTTACTTTACACTAAACCAAACAAGGCTACATTTTGAGGTTTCCTTTTCACTTCACCGTTGCTCCATATAGAATAATTTTACTCTCCACAATTTCATACGGTTTCCTTTCTATAGTTATACTAATTATGATTTAAACCAAACAAACGTTACTACCAATATTGATTCAACCTATGAACAAGTGACAAATGGAAAAATATCAATCAATTTATATGACAGCCACCCACCAACTAAAACAGGAAAAAAAATACAGCTAAATGAAAGCAAAAAGAAATGAAGAAAAATGTAAGAAAAAATACCTTCCAGCCCTATACATGTAAACACCTCTGCTTCCCTTCCCCCAACTGCCACCACCACCAAAGCCACCCTGATTCCTACTCCTAAAATACATCTTCGCCGCCTCCAATCCGCACCGCATAATAGCGGCACCTTCATTCTCGAGCTCAACTACAGCCGCGTTATGCCTCATCAGCGACCTCGACAACGCCTCCACGGCTTTCAAGTAAGCAGCTGAAGGAGCACCATCGTACCGAGCTATGTCCGACAGCCGAACCGCTTCCGGAAGCAACGCATCCACGCCCACAACCGGGTGCACGGCGGTGATCGGCAAGGACTCGCCGGATAGATGATCGGCGCCGGCGCCAGTCACAGAAGGGCAACGCTGTGCAGGAATAGAAGAAATAGGAGCGAGAGATAGCGGCGAAGGTTGAGGATTATTGATCGAACTGTTGCCGTTGTTGCTGTGAGAGTGAGAAGACATCATCATCATCACCACCACCACAACAATTTGCTACCATTCTTTATTCAAATCACGTTTTCACAATTAGGGTTTCATAAAATCGCAAACTTTCTGCAATCGAGGATTTTCCAAACTGGAAGGATACCATGAAAGGCGTTGAATTCCCTTCCTTTCCTTCTTTTTCTCTGTCGCAAAGCTGTGCTTTCATGAGTAGGGTTTTACAGATGTGGAATGTTAGACGACGAGGTTTTTCAAGCGGAGGTGGAAGTCTCTGAAGCAAGGATTTCTGTCTCCTTGTTTTCTTTCGCGCAAGTTATCACGGGTGTGAATCTTTAGGCGTTTAAAGAAGTAATAGCTATGGCGTGTACGATTTAACCGCGAATTGAAGGTTGTTCGGAGATGGGGTTTCAGGGGAAGAGCTCTAGTATTTAGCAGTTCAATCGCCGGAAAGGAAGAAGGTTCGCTGGAGGAAATTCACGCACAGAGAGAAGAAGACAGTACCTCTGCTTCTCGAAGATTTTCCTGTTTTGCGGGTCACTGGAACTGGGAACTTCATAGGAATGCCGTCTGGCCTACCCCTAAATTAGCTTTATCGGAACTATTCAATTGATGTTTCCGCCATTAAATTAACTCATTTTACTCCAAGCTTAACCTAAAATGCTTTCGTTGGAGTTGGACTCAATCATTTCGACAAGTTTAATTTTTTAAACCTAAATTCATTTTGATCTCGTTTAGCTATCATTAAAACACTCGGACAAGGTTCTCAATTTATCAAAAATTCTTTTTAGTCTATCTTAGAATTTAATAATCAAAGCATATAAACTAATATATTTAGATAAGTTTTTCACTTATTTAAAAGCAAAACTTCAATAATCA
>JAODPA010085787.1:0-25003 GCA_025585075.1 Nepenthes mirabilis
TAAAAAAAAAGAGTTTTGTTCTGATTTTTTGGTACCCTCGTTTGGAAAAGGTTCCGATTTCCCTCTGGATTATATAGCCATATGGTGAGCGATGCTGTGTCCTGAGATGTTGTGGCTGCATCACTGCCAAAAAAGGGCTTGGGCTGATGCTAGATTGGTTGTAGATTCTATATGCTGATATGGATGTAGTATTGTTAAATGAATAACGCCTTGGGATTCTGGCTGTGGCGTTTGCTTTTTCACTTGCTGATGCTGCTACAATAATCCCATGTTTGTTTTCTCCACTGGGCTGATCTGTTATCAGAGGCTACTGTCCTGCTAGTTTCCTCTGGTTGTATTGCTGTTCGGTTGGCAAAATCGGTAGATGGACCTTGCTGATGAAGATCCAAGGTTGTTGTAGTGATTGGGGTCGCGTGCTATTTGGCCTTATTAAAATAAACTGGTGGAAAAGACCTATTCTGTATCCTGTGGTGGTGCTACTGATCTGGAAGGATCTGATGCAGATGATGCCGTCCCATATATATGCTATATGGCGTTTAAGTGAAGTAATGCTGGATTGAAATCAGTGGCACGCGTGCTGCTTTGTGACGTGAAGGGCGGTTCTGGCTGTTAAATGCAACTCTCAGCTTGCACTTCTTCTCCTGCTGGATTGCTTTGCTGCAATTGCTGTGTGGTATCAATTGATTGATACCTTGAAGTTTGCTGGTGGTAATGGTAGTGTGATGCTTGTATATTCCCTATGCATGATCGTTACTGCCTGCCGACTGGGATAATTTTCAGTGTGTTTATGGCTTGGTCTGTTCCTGGCAATGGATTGTGTGCTACTGGGTGTGTGGATAGGATCTCGCACTGGGAGTTCAACTGGGCGCTGGTCACTTTGACTTGGTTGGGGGTTGATAGGATTCTGGGTTTCAGCAAGTGGAGTGATCTTGCTGTTGGATAAGGTTTCTGATTTTTGGGAGCTGGTGCAGGGAAAGGAGGCGGATCAATCGTTCTCACCTGCTGGTCTGGAGCAGCTGGAAGATTTGGTGACTTGCTGGTTGTCGCCATATCATGGAGTTGCAAATGCCGGTATGCTTAGTCCGCCGTAAGATGATGCTGGGTGTGGATTGCAGCAGGTACTCTCTTTGATGGGGTGAGAAGTTTGACATGGAATTCACCTGCGGGATCAGGCCGAGATGCTCCATACCTTGGGTTTCTGTCGAATTGTCTGACTGGGAGGTCTGCATTTTGGCTGTGATCTTTATGGCCGTTTGTTAGTTTTGTTGGGAAGGAGTTTGAACTGACAAGCATGTTGCTTGGAGACTCATTCGTTCTGTTGTAGCATGTTGATGCTTAACTTGGTGCTGATGCTTACCCAGCCTTTCATGCTGTGGGATGCTGGTGTGGTGCTGTGTGTGTTTGCTGAAGCTTCTTGGATATCCTATGCTGCCATCTTCAACCAAATGCTCGAAGGTAATTGATGGAATGTTGCTGGATGCTGATGCTGAAAATGTAGAAGCATGCGGTTTTTTATTTGCTGGACCAATGGTTCTTGGGTGTCATTGGCGAATAGCAAGCCTTTTTGATTTCGTTTATAGCTCACTTTGCCAATTGTAGAGTGTGTGCTGGTTTTCTTTCGATGTTTGTTGTCCTCTAGCAGGACTTGTTTTTTTTTTTTTTTGTCATATTTTTGGGTGATCGGTGTAAGCATCGCATCTATGATCAAATCGGAAAAACACATGGAATTAAATCATAGGTTGTATAATTTTTTTCTTTTTAATAGAATTGACTTACTTACCAAAAAAAAAAAAAGTCTGGTAATGTCGTTCCCATGGGTTCTATGCAGGGACAACAACACCACATCAACAACACCACATCTTCCAGAGAATCAGCAGCAACAATGCAGTGCCAATAGACTCTAGCAAAGAGAGTGCACTCTAGCTAAAGCCTAAATGAAGAGCCAGCCAAACCCCAACCCAGAGCCACCAGGCTCTCATGTTTAAGGGGTCCGAATGTTCTTGGACTTAGATTTTTGCTGTCTCCAGGACTTGGCATGTTGCCAAGTGCCATCGAGCACGGACGAAACTTTAGGGCTATCCACTTCTATACCTCTTTGATCAGGCCGCATCGGAGAGATCTTAGAGGCAGCACCATGGAGACCGGCCAATAATTCAGCCATATTGCTAAATTGGGATATCGGGAAGGCCGTTTTTGCCTTCAACATAGTAGTCAGGAGCCCAAAAACTACCATCGCTTCGTCGGGAGACAAGGAAGTAATGTGGATTTGAGAAGCCTCGCCAACCACTAACAGTCTGAGGGCTGCCAAATAAGCACATGAGGAAAAGTCCTAATCCTCCTCAGCCAAAGAATAGGATGATTTGAATTCATACTTTGACTCCTCGCTTACAGTGCACCAGTATCTGTTCAGAAAATCGAGCACAAGGTCGTTATGCTCAGGAGGGAGGACGTCAAAAAATTGTTGAGTGTCTTCAGATTCTAGTAAAAACTGGAGGGCATGAAACATTGGGTCAGCCTCATCTATCACAGCTTCCTTAGACATGGAAGACTCCTTCATGGGACAGTTATCCAGGGATACGAGGTCGTCCAAAACTGGAGGGAGCAAACCCTCCCCAGGGGCTTCTTGAGCCCCGCCCAGCTGATTAACATCCAGTGAACCCCTTGGGCTCACAGATGTAGGCTCAACATGGACTGAATCATCCAGGGAATACTTGCTGGAGAGCCGTTTGATTGAGCCAGGAGTTATATCAAGATTTTGCTCACCAGTTGAGCCAGCGTCTGCAGATACATCTGCCACACAGATTTAGATTCTGCAACACCACTGGAAGATTGCTCAAATACCTGCCGACTGGGTGAGATTTCACCAGGGGCAGAACTGGTGACCATTTGAGTCACAGCAGCCAACCGCTGAACAGATGAAGACTCCTCCAAGCCACGGATTGCAGATCCTGTAAGGTCAGAGGCAGAAGGGTTCAAGGACCAATCTGCCCCTTGAAGGGGAGCAAACGAATTAGCTGAGCATCTGGGATCAACTACTAATGCAGAATGCAAAGCAAGGTCCCCCTGGTCATTAGCTGCGGGAGCAAAATTAGAGGCAGTATGACGGGAAATTTTCTTAGAAGGGCATTTAGAGTCTTCATGACCTAATAACCAGTAGCAACCACAACGAGTTGGCTTCTAACAATATTCCAATTCACCACAGGAGGGGATGCAGATTCTGGGCAAGACTGAAGAGCAATGCGAGTGGGAAAAGGGTCGTCCACCCCTACTTCGACACAGATTTTAGCAATAGATAAGTTTTCCATTCGGGATGTCCTGGAATCAATCTGCAGAGGTTTCCCTACTGTGCCTGCAACCCAACTGAGACCAGCGTGAGTCCAATAATCGATCGGCACGTTGGATAGTTTAATCCAAATAGGGAATCTTTTGTGTTCTTCCATAGACAATAGCAAACTAGGAGACCATCCTTTGAGGAAAATAGCTTTCCTAGAAAAGAGCCACGGTCCAACCATTAAGCATTTATCTATCAGCTCCAAGGAAGGAAAACGGAAGAAGAAAAAATCGACATCATTCCTAGCGATGTGCACGATTCCAAATCGTGCCCAGATTTTT
The DNA here is from genome assembly GCA_025585075.1 of Nepenthes mirabilis. Classification (NCBI taxonomy): domain Eukaryota; kingdom Viridiplantae; phylum Streptophyta; class Magnoliopsida; order Caryophyllales; family Nepenthaceae; genus Nepenthes; species Nepenthes mirabilis. The sequence continues at coordinate 3,613 of JAODPA010085787.1, forward strand.
CTGGCTATGGCTTTAACAGCCAAGAAGTGAGGAGGGGAATCAAGGAAATACCCAACTAAGGTAAATCCCCAAAAAAGCTTACATTGATTTGTGACTTCAAGCGGAGGAGAGATGGTGGCAATGTCTCCCCCAATTGCCTAAGGGGGGTAGAATGTCAAAGCTTTCTCATACCCAACGCAGTCCAGCTAGACGGTTTCAGCCCAGGAAGGGGGAGCACCAACAATAAGGGGTCGAGACAGAGGGAGGCGCTGGTTAAAATCAGGAGGATGTTCGACGCCCTCCACAGAACCAATCGCACCCAACGGGGCCAGATTTGACAGATCCTTTGGTTTCAATCGCTCCAAAAAAGATACATCAGGGGCAGGTGAAATGGAAGCCATATCCCTCTTTAGTGACGGAAACGAAAGAGAGGAGTGGCCTAGGGAATTTGCATCGACATCCAACAAAGGAGAAGCCAAGGGCAAAATAGGAGATACTGAAATCTGAGGAGGACCTAGGGGTGCCGCCGGTTTGCCGGCCATGGCCGGCATTGAAAAAGATTACGCTTTTCCACATTCAAAATTTAAAAACCTAGAGAGAGACGAGAGCTTCTCTCTCTAGAACATTGAATAAGCCACGCAATCCACAGCACAATGATATTCCAAACAAGCAGAAACGGCAGGGATAAGTCAGTAGTTCCAATTCCAGGAGTGTTTGAAACACTGGTGGAAGCGCTGGCAGTCAACCAGTAATTTCATGGGGGGCTTGTAGCATAGTACAGCAAGAGGAGATCTAACAATCATTCCAAATCCAATTGCTTCAGCATCGCAGCCAAACCAGACCAGCTATGCCAACCCGAACCAACATAACAGGCTGCTTACAACTCCAAACAGGCAATCAGATTCAATCCCCAATGCTCAGCAAACCACTATCAACTCCACCTCCCAGCCAGAACAGAGCGAACCCTTCAAACCACTTTCATCATCAGCAGTTTGCATTAACCAAGCATCAGCTGCACCAAAACTCCACCCAGCCGCAGGGTCTCACTACCTGTAGACAATCAGGCTGGTGAAGATCAGGTTCAACAACACCTTGACATAGCACCGGTATTCAGCAAACCCCGACACCTAATCCAGAGAAAGACCTAGCCAGAGATACCATCATTTCCCACCTACAAAAATCAGTAATAGCTCCTCAACCCTACAGGTTGTCACAGCCAACACCATCAGCAACCCAGCATCAGTTACTTCAACATTTGGCCCTCAGCCGCAGCAACCATCAACTTGGCGTGTTCACCATCAGAGGCAGAATTTGGTCACCCATGCCGCTCGAAGATTAGAAGACTCATCAGAACACAGCAAGGAGAGAAGTTTCTGCTTTCCACATCCCCAAGAGCAGTTTCCATATGCCTTAATAGCAATAAGCTATGCAAGTCCCCTGCATCAAGTTCAAGGCTACAAGAAATCTCTAGCAGAAACAAGCCGATCCACATTCAGCAAGGGCAAGGAGCTCCTGCATCATATCAACCCGTCTCATCTCCACTCCACTCAGCGCCTACAGCAGAGCCTCAGCCAGAGCAACCGATCACTGGGAAGCAACATCATTTGCTTCTATCCAAGCCATGTGACCCATTCTCCCAGCCAACATCATCATTAAAGAGCAGTACGGTGAATTAGGCCAGCAAGGCCAATAGCAAATCAGGATCAGAAGGACAAGCTGGCTCAAACAACAGCACAACAGCAATCCCATCCCCACCGCAGGCAGCCAAATTTTTTTTAACACTGCCAGTAAGAACGACAGTACCAATTTTTGGGGAATAGTGCCATGCCATCGGAAGATATCGCTAACTACAAACCGAAAATAACCGGGCAAACACCCCTGAATCCCTGAGGATGGCTATGCAAGCCACTTCAGTCCAATGAAGAAGAGCTTTTTTTTTTCAACCCAAAAGGACAACCAACATCTACAGCACAAGCTACAACCGGCAGAAAGAGCATTCCACCCAGCCACCCCCAGGAAAACAACGCACTCCACGTCAGCCCAAATAAGCAGAAACCCTCCCGCACCAACCCAGCACGTCTTCTCCTTTTTTTTTTTCCTTTTTTTTTAATTCTATGTCAACACATGACAATGAGAACAAACAAACCAGAAAACGAGGCATACAGCCCAAACCCCCAGAGAAAGGCAAGGCAAGCCACTACAGCCCACTTTTTTTTCTCTCAAGCCGGCTGCAGAACAACAAAAAATGCGCCCAACCGTCCATCTGGCAGACGAAATAGGGAATGCGGAGAGCAGGAAGTCCTAAGAATCAGCCCAGTCAGCAGAGTAGCAATCCGGGAAAAGAGATATGAAACCTGCCCATCCAACATCTCGCAGAATCAATCAACACAACAGTGGGGAACCAATCACTCCAGACCTCCCATCAAAACAATCAGAGCTCAATGTCCGACCTCAGGCTTGTTAGTGGGATACTCCATCTGATCAAAATTGATCTGTCCCTATGCACATGGGCAACATGAGAATTCTTCAGCTTTCCCCGAACTGCAGCAGAGATCTGGTAAGCCATCTGGGTTTCATTTAGCACCATCGTTTTCTTAAACACATGATGATTTCTCTCTTTCCAGATAAAATAAACTGAGGCCGCAAGAGTGAGGCGGAAGGAACAAGCTTTGAGGTTTTTGCCCTTCCAGAGATTTGCAGCCCACAAGATGTTGGATTGCCAATCAGGATGAGGCCAACTGAAACCTACCTTTTGGCGTATTAGCTGCCGGACGGTCGAGAAAAACGGGCAATCAAAGAAGAGGTGGTCATGACTTTTCCTGCCGTTAGAACAGAGGACACAAGACGCTGGAATGTGAAGGAAATTGATAACCCTATCCAGAGTGCTAAGCCTATGACGAATAGCCAGCCAGAGAATAAAGGCATGAGCCGGAGTGTACATTGGACCCCAAACAAGGCTAGACCACGCCACCATATCATTGGGCTCTTGAAAAAGCCCATAAGCAGATTTAGATGAGAAAATCCCACTACGGTCGGCAGTCCAAAGCGCCACATCACGGCAGGAAGGATCAGGGGGATAGGGGGCATGCTTTCCACAATACCAACAACCTCCATATCAAACGGGTTAGGTCACCTCCAGTCACCGTTTATGATGATGTCCTTGGCTTTTGCATCTAAAGGCAAACATGTTATACATCTGATTCTCTCATTGTACCGATCATAGAGAGGGCCAAGCGGATGCCAAAAATCAAGCCAAAGGAAGGTGTCGACTCCGTTACCTATATGGTATCGAATCTTAGGGCAAAAGGCAGTGCAGAGCTTCATCAGTTTTTTCCAGCTCTAAGGGGCAGAATCTGGGACTTTGATAGTCCAGATACATCGGTCTTTGATTCGATGGTCATAACACCATGAAACCCAAATGAAATCCGGATCCTTAGAGATGATCCTCCAGAAATGTCGACTCAACAAAGCTTTATTAGATGCAATCAAGTTTTTAATACCTAACCCACCTTCCTCTTTAGGGGAACACACATCTTTCCATGCAACCTTTGCAGTATATCTACCTTCGAAAGAACCGTGCCATAGAAAGGTGCGGATGGACTTTTCAATGCTTTTCAAGATGGATTTAGGAAGGATGAACATGGAGGCCCAGTAGTTATGGATAGTCGAGAGGATGGAAGAAATCAGTTGGAGCCTCCCAGCGAAGGAGAGCCAGCGATTCTTCCAAGATAAAATTCTATGTTGGACTCTATCCAGGAGAGGTTTACAGTCAGAGATAGATAGTTTCGTGGTGATGAGAGGGACATCAAGATATCTGACAGGGAGTTTGCCCAACTTGAACCCGAGGATATCAAGGATACCTTGAATGGTATTCTTACTAGTAGAGCAACAAAAAACCTCACTCTTATCCTGATTGGGAGTAAGACCAGATATGTTATTGAAAATTTTAAGACACTCATGTAAAGCCAGGATGGATTTACAGTCAACTTTGGAGAAAAGAAGAAGATTATCCGCAAAACCAATCATCACAGTTCGAGTATCTTCACATTTCCAGTGGAACTAAAAGTCCGGATTAGACCGAGTCATTCTTTCCAGAATACCATTCAGGACTTCCATCCCTAACACAAATAGATAGGGCGAAAGAGCGTCCCCCTGTCTAAGACCTTTGGCACTGCGGAAGAACCCCACAGACTCTCCATTAAGATTGATTGAGAACGAGGTCATGGTAATGCATTGGCTAATCCATCTGATCACAGGGGAAAATTTCATCATCTTGAGGACAGCCAGAATAAAATGCCAATGGATGGAGTCACATGCCTTCATTAGGTCAACCTTTAACGTACAACGCGGAACCCCCTTATTTTGGTGATATCTATGAAGTAAATCCTAAGCGAGCAGAATATTATCACCAATGTTCCTACCAGCTATGAAGGTGGTTTGACATTTGGCGACCAGGAAGGGGAGTGAGGGTTGAAGGCGGGTGGAAATAATTTTAGAGATGATCTTATATAAGACATTACAGCAGGAAATGAGACGAAAATCAGAGACCTTTGCAGGCGATTTGGTCTTTGAAATTAAGCACAATATGGTCGCATTGATTTGGTTTAAGAGCTTCCCATGATGGAAAAAATCTTGGATGGCTTCAATAATGGACGGGCCTTCTTCATTCCAGGCAGCTTTGAAGAACTTGGCAGAAAAACCATCCAGGCTCGGGGCTTTATTATCATCAATCGAGAACAGGGCCTGACGGATTTCCTCAACCGTGATGGGGCGACAGAAACCTGGATGGAGGTCATTTGGGACAGATTTGAGGATAAAAGGACGGAGTCTCTCCATAGGGAACGGCTCGCTCGATCTGCCAGTACCCAGGAGGTGAGTAAAGTGATTGATAAAGAGATGCTGCACTTCCTCCAAACTGCTCGTAGGAAATCCATCCTCTTTGGATAAGGAGAGGATCCTATTTTTATTACAAGTACCAGCAATTGATTGAAAGAAGTATTTAGTGCATTGATCACTGCACCTGAGCCATCTAACTTTCGCTTTTTGCTGAAGGAATTCAAGCTCAATTCTCAGGGCTCTACGATAATTAGCTTTAAGATTTTCTTCTTCATTAACCACGAGCTGAGGGACAGAAAGAAGGCCATTCCTCTGGTAGTCCTCAAGGACCTTTCGCGAACGAGAGACCTCTTTAAAGACATTGCCCATGCTACGATTTAACTCCTTCATCCTCTCCTTGACAAGCCTCAGCTTTGAGACAATTCGGAACATGGGAACACCCTGGCAAGTGTTCCCCCAGCATTGGCGAACAATGGGGATAAATTGAGGATGGTGGGTGATGAAATTGTTGAAATGGAAGTACCCAGATTTTGGGGGCCTCGAAGTAATTGAGGACAAAATGCAAGGAGAGTGGTCCGAAAGCCTAGCCGGGGGGAAAGAGGCTAAGGAGGGGAGCTCCAAAAGCAAGGGACCATTGACCACCACGCTATCCAGCTTACGGAAGACACGAGAGCCAGCATCTCTTCCATCATTCTGAGTGAAGAAGGCACCGTCATAGCTCAGATCTTGTAGCTCGCAGTCGATGAGACAGTTATCAAGAGCCTTAGCACTGTTACCGTGCCAACAACCCCCTAGATTCTCAAAAGGCGCTCTAACAGCATTAAAGTCTCCCAATGCAGCCCAAGGCTTGCCAGAGATAAGTTGGTGGATGGCACACAACTTATCCCAGAGGATTCTCCTATCGATCTCAAAATTAGAGGCGTAAATGAAAGATATGAAACAGGAGTGGTTATTGATTTTATTAAGGATTTTGCAGTTGATGATTTGGTCAGTTTTTGACAAAATGCTCAAATCCACACTATTAACATCCCAACCAATCCAAATACGACCAGAAGGAGTGGCAGAGTAATTCATCTCCCACTTCCAAGAAGGCATTAGCATATTAGAAATATGGGATGCCTTATTTTTTTTAACTCGAGTCTCCACAAGACCAACGATAGTGCATCTGGAGGACAAGATAAAGTGTTTGACTTCATGGGTTTTGAGATCCCCATTAAGCCCACGAACATTCCAGCATGCGACAATAACCATGGGCCTTGGGAGAAGGGGAATTTTTATTTTTAGGCCCCTTGGATTTTTTCAAGATCGATTTTGGCTGGAATGGTTCTCCGGCCTTATTTACAGGAACAGAGAGAGGACCCCCAGGCAGCAAGGGGGTAGACCCTTGAGAGACCCCAGCCTCCTGTAGAGACCGAGTACTGGAGCCACCGGACAGGGATTGACCCATGGGATCGACTTCCAGGAGGTCATCGTCAGTCATGAGAGGAGCACAAGCAGGCAAACGCTAGTCGCTACTACATCCCGCGAGAACTGGGTGACCAATAACCAGTGCAGACTCAATCCAGGAAACCTCTCCTCTATCAAAGGGGGCTTGAATTACCAGCTCAGTCTCCACAAAATCCATACTGGAGGCTGAAGTTGACTCAGCATATCCCTGTGCACCTTTGTCATCTTTACCCTCTAAGAAAACCGGATGGATGGCATCCTCGGGGATTTGTAGAGCAGCAAAAGAGTTGGAGGCCGACACATAGCCAATAGGATTCACAGCGGTCACAGGAGAGCCAGTTTTCCTCCAAATGTCTTTGCCCTCCAAGGCACAGGCTACGGGTACAGAAGGGATCGGCCGATCGGTAGTTTTCAACTTAGGGGTCGTCTTGCTATGAATTTTAGAGAGCCCAGAGGTTTTGCCAGATTCACCCTAGCTAGGCTTCCAGGGATATTCCATAGCCACATCAACACCCTGGGAAACACCTGGATTAGCTCCAGAATTGACTCTAATTCGCTCAGGCAGAGGAGAGGAGGCCGAGATTCCAACACAAATACAGGCAAACCGCAATCGTTCCATCTTGGCAAAAGTAGGATCCAGCTGGAGGGGCTTCCCAATGGCGCAGGCAATCCAGCTGAGACCCACAGGGGTTCAGAATTGAATCGAGACCTCCTTAAGGTGAATCCAGATGGGAAACATTTTGTGGTCCTCCTTGGAAAGAACCAGGTCTGGGGACCATTTCTTCAAAAAGAATGGTCGACCTGCGAAGGTCCATATACCATGATTCAGACACTCCAGCTTCTGGGCTTCGCTGGTGAAATAAAAGAGAAAGAACCCTTTGTCCAATTCAGCAACAAGGGAAACCCCAAATTTGGCCCATATCCTACAGGCAATGTGATTAACAACATAAAAACTAAGGGGGAAGTCATAGAAGTAATCAACCAGGGAATCCCTCCATGTGACTTTGCCTTGCTGAATAACCTTAGCAGGGGGAACAGTTCAATGATAGAGCCATTTAGGGGTGGGGGAGGGAATAATTTAAGCTTGGTACCTTCTTTCGGGGCATCATTGCATACTATTGTAGCCCACGAAGGCGTGGGTCGAGCATTCGTCCAAAGCACTCTGACTCAGGATAGACCGACAAGTAGGAGGGAGCCCTGAGACAACAGGGGAGGAGGAAGTCTCAGCTGGAAGGGAAGCCACAACAGATATGATGGGGCAAGGCGAATAGGCTTGGAGCCCAACTTCAGATTCTATCCTCACAGCAGAGAATGAAGATGGAGGGGGAGAGCGGTGAAAAGGGGGGCGCCGGAAACATCAACAGAGGGAGCGGAGGGAGAAGAGAAAGGGAGTGACGATTCCAATACATGGGAAGAGAGCAGGGAAGGGTCAGGGACGAGGGATTCTGGCGCCATGAGGCGCCGGCGAAAGGGGGGCAAGACGAGAAGAGACGAGAAGGGAAATGAAGAGAGAAGGCAGAGCTTCTCTCTCTAGCTGGACGCGAGAGTTCAATCTAGCAGTTATTCTCCACATTGGAAACATTGAGAAGAAAGAATTTAAGTGAAGACTTACCTCTTGGAGTATTCTGTTTCACCACAGAGGACCACGTAATGCCATGGGGGCATTCGGCGGTGCCAAGAGGATGGCCTGAGTCAGGGGCACTGTTGGAATCAGTGCCAGCAGCCCTCTAAGAAGAGAGGTGAGACTGCTCATCCCGGCAAGGTAACTGATGGTAGGCCAAGGGATCAGCAGATAAAGCAGGGCCGTTGACAACCAAAGTGGAGTCTAATTCATTAGCAGAATCGTTGGTCGCTCCAGACAGGCCATCAGAATCAGATTGCTTATTCTGGCTTGGAAATCGAGGGCAGGCCAATGGCATCGAGACTAACGCAGAAGCCAGAGCAACCGAGGTACCCAGCTTTCCAGAGAGTGGATCATCAAGGATGGAATCTGACCCGCCTCGATAGCAGTTTTTGCCCACGCTATCCAAAACCTCATTGTGTGGAATCGAGGACTCCAAACCGCCCTTAGAATCGCCAGTAATGATAGGTGGGTCAACCAGATTTTTGTGGGCGAGAGAACCGGGCAACCTCAGCGTGGCATTTTCCACCTCAGATGGAACCCGAAGACTGACAGGAGGAGGGGAGAGAGGTGGAGAAACACTCAACCCAATCAAAGATTTAAAAAATAGCCGATAGGATGCTGGGGGAGGGGGGAGGCAGAGATTTCATCAAGGACGAGGGATGGCTAGTCGCTAAAGGAGATGGGGACTCTGAGCTTAGAAGAAACCGGACGAAAGGCACGAATGGGACGGTAATCGCTCTCAGAGAGAGTGGGAGCATTTGGGGGGAGAAAAGGAGGCCGCCATGGTTGAACACCAAGGGCCAGACCGGCAGGAGTGAGAAGGAGATTTAGGTTTTGGGGATGATGGGGGTCGAGAAAAGTGGGGAAGAAGACCGATGGATGGTGAGGATTTGAGGTGGGGTAGGGAAATCTTGGAAGGAGAGCAGGAGGGGGAACGGTGGACCGGCACCATGGGGCGCCGGCAAGGAGACTGGAAAGGCGGGACAGGGCAGGGACGACGATTTTGAAAATCAGGGAAGAGAGAAGACAGAGCTTCTCTCTCTATGCCTATAGCTGAGTTGAAGATCCCCGTAGCTGCCTTCACACCATTTAACCACATCTCTACGGGAGGGATCCGGGTTATAATGTGGCATGCTATCCGCAATCGCAGCAACCTTCATCTCATGAGGATTCGGCCACTTCCATTCTCCTTGATGGATGATATCCTTGACTTTTGCATCGATAGGCAACCTTGTTATACACCTGACTCTCTCATCGAACCGTTCACAGAGAGATCCAAGGGGATGCCAATAATCCTGCCAAAGGAAAGTATTGGCTCCATTACCAATGTGGTAGAGGATCTTGGGATGCAAAATAAGTCGGAGCTTCATTAGTTTTTTCCAACTCTAGGGAGTTGAATTTGGTATTTTAATGGTCCAAATGAACCTATCTTTGATACGATAGGCATAACACCAATCCACCCATACAGAGGCCGGGTCCTTTGTGGTAATCCTCAAAAAATGTGACACAACAGGGCTTTGTTAGAGGCTATTATGTTTTTTATGCCCAATCCCCCTTCTACTTTAGTGGTGTACACATCTTTCCAAGTAACTTTTGCTGTAAATTTTCCTAGGGTACTTCCCTAGGGAAGTACCGTGCCACAGAATGTAGCGGATGGGTCTTTCCATACTCATAGGATGGATTTTGGAATGATGAACATGGAGGCCCAATAAGTGTGTATTGTCGAGAGAATGGATGAAATTAGCTGGAGTTGCCCACCAAAAGAAAGCCATATATTCCTCCACGACGATATTCTCTGTTGTAGTCTATCAAGGAGTGGTTTGCAATCTTTGCCAGAGAGCTTTGTGGTAATGAAAGGGACACCAAGATATCGAACTAGAAGTTTACCTCTTTTGTAACCGAGCATGCCATGGATAATTCGATTTGAATCCTCATTTCCTAAGCAAATGAAAATTTCACTCTTGTCAAGATTAGGCAAATGCCCGAATAGATTTTTAAATTCTTTAAGGCAATCATGTAAAATTTTTACTGAATTAATATCAGCTTTGGAAAACAGAAGAATGTTGTCCACAAAATTAAGCATCACAGTTCTTGTTTTCTCACATCTCCAATGATACTGGAAGTCTCTGTTTTGACGAGCCTTGATTTCCAAGATACTGTTTAGAGCCTCCATCGCCAAAACAAAGAGGTAAGGCAATAGCGGATCCCCCTGTCTAAGACCCTTGGCATCTCGAAAGAAACCCACAGACTCGCCATTTACATTAATTGAGAAAGAAGTGCTGGTAATGCATTGCCTGATCCATATGATCATCGTAGGGGGGAAAACCCATCAATTCGAGTACTGCCATCAAAAACTCCCATTGAATGGAGTCATAGGCCTTCATCAGATCAACTTTCATAGCACAACGCGGGATGCCCTTGTTCAGATGATATTTGTGAAGCAATTCCTAAGCCAGAAGGATATTGTCCCCAATGTTCCTTCCAAAGATGAAAGCAGTTTGGCTTTTATCGACCAATTAAGGCAGTGTGGGCTGAAGACGGATGGCAATAATCTTAAATATGGTCTTGTGCAGGATGTTGCAACGGGAAATAGGTCGAAAATCAGAAACCTTTGATGGAGATTTAACCTTCAGAATTAAGCTTATATTGGTCACATTAAGCTGTTTTAGGAGCTTTCCATGATGGAAAAAATCTTGGATAGCTGCAATAATCAAAGGCCCAACAACATTCCAGGCAGCTTTAAAACTTTTCGCAGAAAATTCATCCGAACTCGGAGCTTTACAATCTTCGATTGAGAAAAGAGACTGTCGAATCTCCTCGGCACTAATTGGGCTACAGAGTCCATGACGGAGGTGGTCAGGAATGGTATGAAGGAAAAATGGCCGAAGTCTGTCCTTAAGGAAATGATCGTCTGTTCTGCCCGATCCCAGGAGGCGAGTGAAATGGTTACTGAGCAAATGATGAACCTCATCGAAGCTGTTTGTAGGAGTGCCATCTTCTTTGGTCAAAGAAAGGATCTTGTTACTGTTACCATTTCCAGCAATAGAGTGAAAGAAAAATTTCGTGCACTAATCACCCTCTTTGAGCTATCTGACTTTTGCCTTTTGTTTAAAAAATCCAACTCCTGCCTTAGAGCCCGGCGATAAGCTGCCTTAAAATTCTCTTCCTCACTAATGATGGACTGATGGGAAGTATGGAGAACTGCCTTTTGAAAATCCTCAAGGGCCTTTCGCAATCTGGAAATTTCTTCTGAGACGTTTCCTATGCTTCGATTTAGGTCTTTAATCATCCCCTTTATCAGCCGTAATTTAGACACAATCTGGAACATGGGGACTCCCTAAAAATTGCATTGCCAACCCTGTTGAACAATAGAAAGGAATTGAGGATATAGCATGAGAAAGTTGTTGAATCGAAAACAACCTTTATTTGGGTGTCTCATGGATAACAGAGACAATATGCATGGTGAATGGTCAGAGAGCCCGGCAGGAGGGAAGAGGCTTTGTAGCTGAGCTCCATAAGTCAGGGGCCATTTACAACCACTCTGTCCAGCTTACAATATACACGAGATCTTGATTCTCTACCGTCATTCCAAGTGAAGAAAGCCCCCTCATAGTTTAAGTCGTACAGATCGCAGTCTGAAAGACTATTATCCAACGCCAAAGAACTATCAACCTGCCAGCATCCTCCCAAATTTTCAGATGGAGCTCTAATGGCATTGAAATGTCACATAGCTACCCATGGATGGCAAGAGACATCATGATGGATAGCACGCAACTTATCCCAGAGATCCCCACATTCAATCTTCGAGTTTAGGCATAGATAAAGGATATTAAAAAGGTTTGGTTGTTCATTTTATTTAGGATTTTGCAGTGGATGATTTGATCGCCTTTAGATAATATTGATAGATCAGCTACGTCCTCATCCCAACCAATCCAGATGAGACCAGTCGACGAAGGGGAGTAGTTCATTTCCCATTTCCAAAGCGACATCAGTTTCTGAGCAATAAGAGGAGCCTTATTTTCTCTAACTCTAGTCTCCACAAGTCCTACAACATTACTGCTGGAGGAACGAATGAAGTGTTTGACTTCATGGGTCTTTATCTCCCCATTTAGTCCACGAACATTCCAGCATGCTACGTTAACCATGGGGTTTGGGGGTAGGGGGATTTTTCTTTTTAGGCTCCTTTGATTTTTTCAAGGTAGATTTTGGAAGAAATTATCCACTGGCCTTTGATTCCAGGACATTGGGAAGACGAACAAGCGAGCTGGAAGAATCAGCAGCTTGGGTGACCTAATATGGCAATACACTATCATTTCTTAGTACATTCAAATTTGGGTCAGTTTCTGTTAACTTCCCATTCTCCTGAATAGATACCAAAAGGGGGGGTTTCAATTTCGAATGAGAAAGCTTGTTTTGCTGAATGCAAGAGCCCTTGCCCCTTATCAGGGAATGCGCCTTGGGAACATCCGTCTGTAAAGGACTAACTAGATGAATAGAATCAGCTGAAGTCACATGATTCTCTACTCTGCTAACGGCACGGACGGGGGGGCCTTCAACCTCTGCAGAAACATTCGGGCTTGCCTTCCCCTTAACTGATTTAACTTGAGGTCCATCTTGAGGATCAAAAGATGTAGCTATGGTACCAAAATTGGATTAGTAAGATCCTGATGCAAGTCTGCATTATTGCTGCCCATACTTGGCACATGATGGGACATAACTTCTGTAACTTGGAGAATAGCAAACGAGTTGGAGGATGACACTAGAGCAACTGGACTCACAGGGGGCTTCGTAGAACCAGACTTCCTCTTATTATCAGAAACCACTTTAGCATGGGCTTCAATAGTATCTCCAAGTGTTTTACTGACTTCGATTTAGAATAATGATGTTGGGGCATACCCCGAGCACCGTAAAACATGTCACGAATCCAAAATAAAGTAAAGAAATAATTGATTAAACATAAATACATCCGCCAAAGGCCATCAACCAGTTTTTTTTTTTTTTTTTGGTAAGTAAAAGGCCATCAACCAAACCAATCAAATAGTAGATAACAAGGTCCATACTCCTTCCTAACCCGCAAGCAAAGCCTTTTACAACATGGTCGATTGCATCACGGCATTTAGCAAATGCCTCGGTTAAAAGCAAGTATCTCCAAACAACCGTAATACATGAACAAGGCTTTAGTCTTGTAGACCTCATCACCACCTCATCTTGGCCATTCTTACCTCAGTCAAAACTAGAAAACCAAATACCATTCTTACCTAAGGCAAATGCACTCCTCGGGCATAATGCATCACCCTGGTCTCTTGCAAATATCAACCAGCAAATTCCAAAACTCGGACAAAAACACCACCTCACTATAAACACCACCACGAACAAAACACACATCTCGGCAAAAGCAACCTCGACCACAAAACAGACCTCGGTCAGAATAAGAGGACCAAAGCATGGCAAATGCATACCACGGGCATTATGCATCGCCCCGTTCAATTGCAAAACACGGACAAGACACCACCTCGACCATAAAGAACCTCGGTCAAAATGCATCACAAGAAGGAATTGACTAATAGTCAAGATGTAATAGCACACACACTACCGGCAGCAGCATACCATAGTCTCAGTCGGCTTTTGGCTGACACTTTTGCTTGAAAAACCCTTAGAGTTCTTGGAAGCAGATTTTTGCTATCTCTGGGACTTGACATGCTTCCAGGTTCCTTTTTGCTTGGAAGGAGAATGAATGAAATTCTCAACATTAACTCTTCTGTCAGACTAAGCACTTGGAAGCATCAGGGGATCCAAGAAGGCTCACTACCGGGGCAGAGTCATCAATTATTTGGAGGCCCGCCACTAGTTCATCCAGATCACTAAAGTTATTATTCGAGAATTTAGTATTTGTTTTCAGTAGAGTAGCTAGAAAGCCACAAACTACCTTCTTCCTACCAGGAAATAAGGAGGCAATGTGTGGTTGAGTAATTTTAGCTACCACCAACAATCTAAGGGATAATGCACCTGAAAAACTGTCTTGTTCCATCGTAGCTAGGGGAGAGGATGATTTGAAACCATCCCTCGTCTCATCTGTTACAGCTAGCCAACAGCTGGTCATGAAATCATACACAATGAACCTTTGTTCCGGAGTGAAGGAATCAAGATATTTCAGAGTAGCTTTTGCCTCCAGTAACATCTGGATGGCACGAAGTATTGGATCATGAAAACCATCCTCATCAGCCACAACCTGCTCAACCTGAGCAGGAGCAGTTATGGGACTGCTAACCAGGACCTGTTGGTTGCCCGGATCCGGCTGAAACTGCATCGTCCTAGGAGTGTCCTGTGCCCAACCCACCCGTACGCCATCCAATGAACCCCTTTGGCTGACAAGATTAGGCCCATCATGCAGGTAGCCTTATGACTCATTTGCAAGGGTTCCAAAATCATCTTGAGCGTACTTACAGGAGAGTTTAATGAAAAAATTGGGTGTTGTGTTACAAAAATTTGCACTATAGACAGAGGACTCCTCACTCGAGAAGCAAGGCTGCTCATGCTTCCTACCCTCAGCATCAAAGCTAGTACAGTCTTCTAAGATATCTACTTGCTGAACGGAACCGCACAAAGGCACATGAGCCCCAATCTAGGCATGGATGCTCTGAATGTCCAGAGTGGATGGTTGTTCCTCATTGGATGGAAGAACAAGACATGATTTATTGGTAACTGGATCCAACAACAGCTCTTCGGGCTGCTAAACATCCTCCTGATCGTCAACTCCCTTACCAGGAAAGGCAGCATCATTAATGAATGTGGGCATCTGGTAAAATAGTTGAGTGAATTCAGTTGCACATCTGCATGCTGGATAGCCACAGTTTGTGATTTGGTTGCAACAGTTCCCGAACACTAAGGAGCCACCTTTTTTTTGGCAAGTAATTAAAATGCATTAAAAAAGAACAGAAAATTACACTTAGGAGCCACCGACCATCCGAAGCCGGACCTAGCAATGAACCAAGAACAGGCTGACAAAAAAGTGGCTTCATACAAGCTGCATCTGAATAATTATGCCTTTCCTTAATGACGTCTCCTTGTTGAATAAGACAGCAGTTATGTACTCCAGCCACAGTCGGGGTTTGAAGTTCCTGTTGTCCAATAGGATATTTTTGATCAACCGCAACAAAACTAGGAGAAGCTGCATCATGACCTGGATAAACGGCTAAAAAGTGGGTGGATTGGAGCAGCTCATCAGCCTCTCGAAAAACCTCGTCTGTGGCTTGATCTCATCAGCACAGTCATCCTGAGACACAGGATCCATAGGGCCAACCGAAACCTCACCTGGAATAGAGCCATGGTCTATCTGTCTTAAACAAGACAATTGCTCACAGAAAGTATCAATATGTTGCACAATATTAAAGCCGCCCTGATTACAATCAATCTCACTAGGAGCTTTTATAATCTCCTCAAATTGAAGTACAGCAAATGGGTTAGATGAGCTCACCTCAGAAGCATCACCTTGTGCACTCAGCTGAATCACTTTCGGCAAATTCCACTTAGGAGAACGTTGAGTCACCCTGGAGTGGGGGGCTACCAAAATTCTACCGGTAGGACGAAACTCCATCTTCGTTTTACACTGGGCAGAATTATGCCCACTCTCCCGGTTACTACTGTATCTCGATAGTTTACCTTGGTATTCAACCTCTACATTAACAGAAGACTCATCCACATTAGCAAAAAAACTTTTTTTTTGGTAAGTTAAATGGAATTAAATTAAAAGAAAAAAGTATAAAAAAACTATATTCTAACTCTAAGTGTTTTGCTGACTTAGAGGTACAACGTAAACGTTGGGGTATACCCCAGGCACCACCATGGAATAATTCATGAAGCCGAAAGAAAACATACAAACAGGAAACTAGCCAAACACTACCATCCAAATCAGCAACGAGCCAATCCGTCCATTGGCAGCAAATCGAGTAAGAGCGCAATAAATCAAACCGGCTTTTCAGTTAATTGCTTCAAACCAGCAATGGACCAATCCTGGCTAACTGCATGCCGACATTTTTGGCAGACAGCAATAAGAGTATACCGGCATATCAAAGCATGGCAGGCCCACCAAACAGGCCAACTCCAGACTGGCCTGGCAACTAACCGCAAACCGATCACAGGACTCATCCATACCAGCCGAATGGGCCAGGTTAACATGACACTAGACTAGCAGCACCAAAGATCCACGGACGATTCTACCAAACTGTTCATCTTTTCCAAAACCGGTAATTTTGACGATACCAGCTAATCTGGAATAGCCAGCTAATCGAACGCAGCAAAATCCAGCATGGTGGGAGGCCAACACAAAAGACACGGAGCAACTGAAGCCAGATAGATTTTTTTTTGGTACCTCAGGGGGCAAAGGCGGCAGTATTAGTAATGCCACGACAGCCAACCCGTTCAGATGATAGGGAATCGACCAACACAGGAAGCCATCCTACCATACCGGCAAAATGGCACTAGCGTGTAGGCAAAAACCAGCAGAATGGAAAGCCGACAAGCAACCAAGCGAAAACAGCAAGCGAACGGAGCAAAGATCCAGCGTGGCGGGCTTCCTGCACAGAAAAATACATCCGGAGAAACAGAAGCCGAAGAGAGTTTTTTTTGGGGGGGGGGGAACTCCAGAGCACACCCGCACCCGGAATAGAATGTGCAAGACAGCCAGCATGGCGGCCAACATTAGCAAAAAACTTGCCAGAGGTTAGTCTGATTTTTGTGGGAAGAGCCTCATCAATCCTCACTTCAATGCACACATGAGCAAAATGCAGACGATCCAACTTAGCCATATTAGTATCCAATTGAAGTGGTTTTCCCATGGTATTGGCGATCCAGTTAAGCCCCAGAGGGGTCCAATATTCGGCAGGGACGTTCCCCAGGTTGATCCAAACCTGAAGTGTTTTGTGATCCTCTTTAACCATGGGCATTCCCGGTTGCCATCATTGAAAGATTAAGGTTTTTCCCCCAAATACCCAAGGGCCTCTAGCCAAACAAGCTTCCAAATGAGCATCAGAGGGAAATTGAAAAGAAAAAGGAACCAATAGCAGACTCGGCAACATGATGAATGCCAAAACGCACCCATATATGTCGAGCAATGTGGTTAACAGCTTGAAAATGCAAAGCTTTGCTAGATAAGTAACCAAGTAAAGTCGGCCCCCACACTTCCATACTTTGTTGGATAACCTCAGGAGGAGGAGAGATATAAGTTACCTCTCCATCCACACTCTGCGGAGGGAAGAATTTCAAATCATAGGTGGGATGCTTACCTCTGTTCTGGACTATATCAAACCAAGAAGAAAGATTCACAGCCGGTATATCCATGGATAACAAACCAGAGGGGCAAGAACTACCCACTGGGGGCAGATTTGCAACCTCTTCCTTTGGCTTCATGGATCGTAGTCCCTCAGCCTCATCATCAGATAGAGTCAGGGACGAAGTCTTCCGCACCGACAGGGAACCAAAGCGCTGATTCGGTCTCTGCGAATAAGATAAAAAAGCAACATCCAGGGTAGGAGCCAAAACCCGGGCAGCACTCTGAATCGAAGGGAAGGAAACATAGGAAAGAGCTAGCGTATTCTCAGAACCCACTCCTGAGGAACACGTAGCAGACAAAGGAGTAGGGGGAGACAATGAGGAATGAGTAAACAAAGCCCCCAGGGGCAACCATGGCCGCCACCGTTGAAGGAATGACAACCTTCAATTTCGAGTCTACACAGAAGGTCTTCGCAGATTCAAAATTCGAAATCCTAGAGAGAAGACAGAGCTTCTCTCACTAACTAGCTGGGTAAGTAATTTTTATCAGATTGGTGTTCTCATTCCCAGAGGGCTCAAACCTATTATATTACTTACCAAAAAAAAAAAAGTTCTCATTCCCAGAGCAGATAAAAATTTCACTTTTATCTTTATTAGGTGAAAGCCCGGATAGGTCTTCGAATTCTTTGAGGTAATCATGTAGAATTTTGACAGAATTTATATCAGCCTTGGAAAACAAAAGGATGTTATCCACAAATCCAAGCATCACGGTTCTCATTTTATCGCATCTCCAGTGATACTGGAAATCTCTATTTTGGCGAGCTTTGACTTCCAGAATACCGTTCAGAGCTTCCATTGTCAATACAAAGAGGTAAGGTGACAGCGGAACCCCCTGTCCAAGCCCCTTGGCACCTTGGAAAAAACCTAGCAACTCGCCATTTACATTAATAGAAAAAGAAGTGGTGGTAATGCATTGTCGGATCCATGTGATCATTTGAGGGGGAAAGCCCATCAATTTGAGTACAGCCATCATAAAGTCCCATTGAATGGAATCATAGGCCATCATCTTTTTTTTTGGTAAGTAAGTAAATTTTATAAATGAAAAGAGAAAAGTATAAAATCAATGTTCTATCTCCAAGTGATTTGCCAACTTGGATTTAGAACAAAGACGTAGGGGCATCCCCCGAGAGCCGTGGAATATATCACGAAACCAGATAAAGATAAAAATAAAAAATGTTACATCTGCCAAAGGCCCTCAATCAAGCAAGTCAAAACAGCGGGTCCAAATCCAATCCGAACCCCACCTGGCAATGTGCCGGAGTAATCGGTCCAAAGGAGATCCCTATGCATCTCATGCATTTGCATCACAGTCATTTGCATCTCAGACATTTGCCGCAAAAAAAGCCATTTTCACCTCGGTCGGTTGCATCACAGCATTTAGCATATCCCTCGGTCAAAAGTATCTCGGATATTTACATCTCGGCTCGTTGTAGAGAATAGGGCCCTTTTTGCTCAGCCATTTGCATCATAGGCCTTCATCAGATCTACCTTCATAGCATATCGCAGAACACCCTTATTCAAATGATATTTATGAAGCAATTCCTAGGCCAAAAGTATATTGTCTCCAATGTTCCTACCTGAGACAAAAGCAGTTTGGCTTTCGTCAACCAAGTAAGGCAGCGTGGGTTGAAGACAGATGGCAATAATCTTGGAGATGATCTTATAAAGAATATTGCAACAGGAAATGGGTCTAAAGTCAGAAACCTTAGATGGAGACTTCACCTTTGGAATTAAGTTTATGATTATTTTTTTTTTGGTAAGTAAGTAAAGTTGTATTAAAATAAAAATTTATAGAAACCAATGTTCTAAAACCAAGTGTTTTGCCGACTTGGATGTAGAACATAGAGGCCAGGGCATCCCCGAGCACCGAGAAACAAATCTGAAAAACAAAGACCCAAACCGTATTTTAATGGAAATTTGAAAAGTCGTCTGTATTCATTACCACGGGCGGAAACATACAAAAACAGCAGTTAAGTACATCAAACTAGGCCGAAGCGGCATTAGCCTGGTGGTTAAAAAAGATTTCTCTTTCCTCCACCACCCAGGTTCGATTCTCCGTGGAAGCATAAAGTGGTACTGTGCCTCCTAAAAAATCCTTCGGGGTTTTTGGGTTATGGGGCCGCAGTGTGGTGGGGCCAGTCACTATAAAAAGCTTACCCTTAACACAATTTTTTGCCTAAGCGGCATTGGCCTGGTGGTTAAAAAAGATTTCTCTTTCCTCCACCACCCAGGTTCGATTCTCCGCGGAAGCATAAAGTGGTACTGTGCCTCCCAAAAAATCCTTCGGGGTTTCTGGGTTATGGGGCCGCAGTGCGGTGGGGCCAGTCACTATAAAAAGCTTACCCTTAACACAGTTTTTTACCGTGCCTCCCAAAAAATCCTTCGGGATTTCTGGGTTATGGGGCCGCAGTACGGATCTATCTCTCGGATTGTTTGAAAACTTTGTTCATTTCAGTCTGATCCAGCTGGACGTATTTCTCCTATCTATTGTGAGCCTATAGAGGCTAACCGTCCAGTCTGCTCGGCTGTGGACTCTGATGAATCACTGCCTCCCAATGAATCTGGGCTTGCTTCTGTTAAGGCGTTGTCCACTGTGGTTGGCTCTTCTGAAGTGCAAGCAATGCCTTGCATTGTTGACAAGAAGGATGAGAAGCATATGTCAATTGAGAAGGATCTGTTGCTTTTGGCTCTCCAGCTGCTCCTAGAATCGGAGGGTTCGCGTCAGCTCATGAAGGCCACAATTCTTGAACATAGGATCCTTGTGATGGATTTCTTGAACAGATGCTGGCAGGATGTAAAGGTTGAGAGCAAACATATATTTCTCTCAGCCTTTCCGCTGGCAGCGGCAGATAAAGGGTTTCCCCCTGATGCTTTCTTGGCTGCTTTCCAATTGGTTGTGACGGCTAACTCCTCTCAGGCCCATAGTGCCTCTTTCTCTCTCGAGGAAGAGCAGATTGTTTTTGGATTCATTGCTTCCTTGCTGAAAACGACAATGAGTTTTCCGGTTAGTCATAATTGTAATCAATCTGAATTTTTGGCCGGTCTTCATGGTAAGGCAGTTAGAATCTCGACTGAAGAACCATGGATTCAGTCTAAGTCTAGGAGTCGGCATAAAACTACTTCCAAGAAAAACCGGACTTCTCTCCCATGAAAACTTGCAGCTGCTGGGTTGGGTGTGGGCGGTTGAGTATCGCACTTGGAAGCTAGAGTGATATGCTGCTGAAATGCCGAAATGAATTATGGCCGGACTCCAAAATACCGGAGTGAATTATGGCCGGAGTGGCTTTGTGCCCCTTAAGGCCGGAGTGGCCTTGTGCCTATTAAGGACGGAGTGGCAGTTTGCTTTTTAAAAGGCGGAGTGGCTTTAAAAGCCGGAGTGGCATTTGTGGCTTTTCAAGTGCGTCTTAAAGGACGAAATGAATTGGCTTTATTGGGCCATTAAGGACGGAGTGGCCTTGTTTTGCGCCCTTAGAAGCAGGAGTGATGTCGCTTAAATGCCGGAGTGAAGATCTGTATCTGGATGGTTAAATCCGGAGTGCATTATCCCGGAGTGTGTTTGGCCGGTGTTGAAATTTGGCGGAGTGCTTTTTGCCGTTGTGCAAACTGACGGAGTGCTTTTTTTTCGGAGTGAAATTGCCGGAGTGAACTGTGAAATTTGCTGGAGTGCAATGTGACGTTGTGCAATCTGCCGGAGTGCTTTTTTGCCGGTGTGCAAATGCCGGAGTGCATGTTTGACGGAGTGAAAATGCCGGAGTGCATTTTTGCTGGAGTGCACTTGTGCCGGAGTGCTGCTATTTCTTCTGCCCAGTTAGATGGGTCTGTACGGCGATGAAGGGCAAGCTGCAATTCGTTTTTGCTAAGTTGATCTAGTCGAATGATAATGTGTCTGGTCATATATTAGATAGATTTCATATTCTGTTGAGTCTGTCGTATGGTGTCCTCCTAGAGGTTTTATGTATTTTCTGTTGTACCACTTGCTCGGGGCATGCCCTAGCGTTTATGATTTTATCTCCAAGTCAAAACACTTGGAGATAAAACATAGATTTTGTAATTTTTCTCCCATCAATCCAAAATACTTACTTACCAAAAAAAAAAGCAGTGCGGTGGGGCCAGTCACTATAAAAAGCTTACCCTTAACACAGTTTTGCCGAAGCGGAGTTCGGCCTGGTGGTGAATAAC
>JAODPA010085798.1:0-24996 GCA_025585075.1 Nepenthes mirabilis
ACTAAAAATATCTTAATATATAGATAAATATTTTCATAATTTTTGTTGAAACTATTTTTGCTACAGTTTTATTTAATTAGCATAACAATTTTAACAGTTTTATATGTGTTATTTTCATAAAGATTGGCCCCCAAAATTCACACCTGAACGTCGTACGCAGTCAATATTGAAGCTTACTAACATATATAAAGCTCTAAAGGATTTTTTGTAAATCGTTAGGTGAAATTAACGGTAGCTTGAGCTACCCTCCGCTGCTGTCTCCCATTCGGTCTGCTGCAGCTGAAGTTTGCTTGGAAGGGTAGTTGCAGTTCATCTGCTCGGGGTGGGTATTTCTGCCGTGTTCTTCTATCGATAATAAACATGATACTCGTTGGAAGGGTTTTTACCAGCAAGCCTTTGTGTTTGAAGAAGAAGAAGAAGAGACGTACCATAGTTGTCGAGGATATGGGGTCGGTGGAGGCGGAGTACCAGCCGCTGCTGCTGGGGCTGGACTCCCATTCACGGATACCGGACTTGTCGTCGGAGGTGATTGAAGACTTCTTAGTCCACAGGCCGGTGGCTGTGCGGTGGTGGCCGAGGCTTGTAGCCTGGGAGTCCAGGCTGCTATGGCTGCTCTCCGGCGCTTCTATTGCTGTCTCTATATTCAACTACATGCTCAGCTTTGTCACCCTCATGTTCACTGGCCATTTGGGAGCACTCGAGCTCGCCGGCGCCTCCATCGCTAGTGTTGGAATTCAAGGCCTTGCCTATGGAATTATGGTATGTATGCATGTAGTTATGTATCGGTTACTCTCACCCCCTCTTTCCTTACATTCTTCTCCTTTCAGTCAATTACCCCTCTGACGATGTATGTTCGATAAATCAGTCTTCTTTCATCTCATTAATCCTAAAAAAACTATTGAAATTGCATGGCTCGTCCTATCAAAAATTATTTTTTTAGATTTTTTAAGTTTAATTAATTTTTAAACAGTATCCCTAACACCATAGTAATTATTTTTGTTTATGTACGATCATCTTAAAGTTTTAAATTGTTATTATCTTTTAAATAGAATGATTTATCATGGAAGACGTAGAATGATCATTATAGAGAAATTGTAGTAAAATTAGATAATTTTTAAATTAAAAATTTTTAAAATTTCTATAAATAAAAAGATGATTACATGTAAGGATATTAATTATCTCACTTAAATTTTTGATTGATCCCCTTTTTGAACCACTGACCTTAAATTATAGAGGACAAGCAAAGGAAAAGATGGAGTTGACCTTACTGAAAAATAATGGTGTATGCTTCACAAATGGAGGGAAGCATGCTACTGAAAATCCCAAATTTACAGAGCGGAGTGAAATGGGAGTTCTCACGTATTTGAACTGCTTAGAGTCCTCTCAACTGTGTGTTCTCCATTGCTATAACTTCTAGTCCTTGCAAAGGCATTGGAATGATCTCTCCAAGCATAATGTTCTAGCTGATAATTTGAATTGGATTCTTCTGCATAAATCCCCATTACTCCAACAGATGTTACGTTTTTAGCGTAAGCAAATTCTATACATATGCATCATTTACTTAGCCAAAACAAAATCTCCATGTGCATTTTTTGAGAAAACTCCCTTCACTTGCACTTGTATCTAACCTTACTCTGAATCTGGTATTTTTCACTTGAATAACTCAATCAGATCCTTAGTACAAACAGCTGCTATCTAACCTTACTCTCAATATAAAATTCATTGTGTCACAGTTGGGCATGGCTAGTGCGGTTCAAACAGTGTGCGGGCAGGCATACGGAGCAAAGAAGTTGTCAGCCATGGGCATCATTTGCCAGAGAGCAATAGTCCTCCACCTTGGAGCTGCCATCCTTCTCACATTTGTATACTGGTACTCGGGCGCCATCTTGAAAGCCATAGGCCAATCAGAGAGCATAGCTGAGCAAGGCCAAATTTTTGCCCGTGGCATCATCCTTCAGCTGTATGCCTTTGCCATATGTTGCCCCCTGCAAAGGTTCCTTCAAGCTCAGAACATTGTCAACCCTTTGGCATACATGTCTGTTGGAGTCTTCCTCCTCCACATTCTCCTCACATGGCTTGTTGTTTATGTCTTGGACTACGGCCTTCTTGGAGCCGCTCTCACCTTGAGTTTCTCTTGGTGGCTTCTCGTCGTCTTGAATTCACTTTACATACTCCTTAGTCCTTCATGCAAACAAACTTGGACTGGCTTCTCTGTCCAAGCGCTCAGAGGAATATGGCCCTATTTCAAGCTTACTGTTGCTTCTGCTGTCATGCTATGGTGAGTGTCAATTTTCCTATGCTAAATCAAACCTAAAACCGAATCAGTATACGAGGCTCTCATATTGTAGTCTTTAAAAAGGTCAGACGTGCCATCTTTATTTCTACATCACAGATAAGCTGTTTTTTTTCGTGGTTTAAACCCACAATATGTGAAAGACAATGTATTTTTTTTGTTGGTGAAATAGTGTGCTGAAACTTTTCTATTTTTTTTGTTATTCTTTGGGCATTGAAGTTTGGAAATATGGTACAATCAAGGACTTGTTCTTATATCAGGGCTATTGCCCAATCCTACAATATCACTGGACTCCATTTCTATTTGGTAAGGCACTTACCAGCAACCCTATTGCTTTGTACTGTTTGCCTGATTACATTGTTGCTTTGCCTAATAATTTCTGTAACTCATTGAACTTTCAGCATGAATTACTTGAACTGGGACATGCAGTTTATGCTCGGGCTAGCAGCAGGTGCCAGGTTCGTAAAATTTTTTAAACATAGATGTAATTTCACCAAGGATCCATTCCCCCCCCCCCCTTTAATCTAAGCCATTGACAGTTGATATAGTAGTTAACAATGAAGAATGATGGATGCAGTGTGAGAATCAGCAATGAGCTAGGGGCAGCTCATCCAATGGTGGCAAAATTCTCCGTCCTTGTAGTGAATGGAACTAGTATCCTCATCAGTATCATCTTCAGCGCGATTGTTCTAATATTCCGGACTGGATTAAGCAAGCTCTTCACCAGTGATGCCGAGGTTATTGACGCTGTCTCCAATTTGACCCCTTTGCTGGCCATCTCGGTATTTTTGAATGGCATTCAACCCATACTCTCCGGTAAGAAATATAGTTAACCGCAATATTGAAATCTTGTTTAGCATAACTGTCTGTTATGTAGGACTACACAAACAACTTAAGGAAACCTTTTCCAACGAAAAACTATTGATTAATTTCCAAGTTCAGCTTCTGAATAAGTTGCTCATAGAAGCTCATACTAAAGTACTTTTAAGACTAGCTTCTTGAAAGTTGAAGATATTTGCAAAATAAATCCTATTTGGACCAACTTTCAACTTCTAGAGCCCAGTAGTCCTACAAGCAAGGCCACCCAATACCCCTTCCCCNGTGAGTATACTCCCCAAAAAAAAAAAAAAAAAAGAGTGAGAAGAAAAAGAACAAGAAATCTTAGTAGTAATTCTTTCATACGTTGAAAATTTCAGGGGTGGCAATCGGGAGTGGATGGCAAGGAGTGGTGGCTTATGTAAATCTAGCAGCATACTACGTAATCGGTCTCCCAATTGGTTGTGTTCTCGGTTTTAAAACCAGCTTAGGGGTGGCAGTAAGTTGAACTTCAAATTCTCTCTACTTCCCCTCCTTCCATATCCGGTTAGTTAAAAGGAACCATTCCATTTCGATTGTGGTTTTCATCAGGGTATATGGTGGGGAATGATCCTCGGAGTGCTATTGCAAACAGCAGCTTTGATAATTCTAACTGCTAGAACAAACTGGAATGCAGAGGTAATATTTCTGATTCCACTGTTGGTACATTTCAATTGTTCTTGCCTGAATTACACCTTTGATGTTAACATTCCGATTGCACGAATTTAAGGTGGAGAAGGCAGTCGAACGCTTGAAGAGATCTGCAGCTGAAGAGGCGGCCTTAAACTTAGTGGACAATATTTAGAGAGAGAGAGAAGCTATAGGATATTCTTGGATCTTCTAAACAGTTTTGTTCTGGGTCGTCTTGTTGTGTAATTGGCACAGGGAGATATATTTCATCAGATATTGGAAAAGCAGTACTCATCGGAGTGCCAATAGAGAGGGCCATGCGAGAGAGAGGAAGAGTTCTTCATGACCGTCCCATGCTTGAAGAAGATTTGCATACAGCAAAGGCTATCCTTTTTCCCATCATTGGAGCAATAAGCAATAGCTGGAAACCAAATGGAAATCACCGAGTGTATGATCGAGTTGTTTGAAATAATATTGCTGAATTTTCATAGCTTCAAATGTAGCATATATGATTTTGTTGCCATCGCTATCTACATCCGATTATCACATTTCACTCAGTGTTTCTAGTATCACCTGAGCAAATCATGTAGTTTTGAGTTTTATGAACATACAAGTAAAGCACAAGATCACCTTCATCATACTTTTGGTCAGGTAAGAGCTTCCACTTTCTTTGCTAAAACCTCAGCTACAAGTGACAACATTAAGACGATCATCTTGTCTCAGAGGTTTGAACAATTTCTCAGCAACAACCATGTCAGATGCATGCATCAAAATAAACAGAAAATGTAGCGGCGGTGTGAGAACAAAGAATAATACCCAACACTGTATGAACGTGAATTATCATATACTTGACAAGCTGAAACAAAAAGTTTTGAGGTCCAAATAGGAAAAAAATCTCACTTGCAATCTGCAATTTCAGCTGCTGGCATGCGGAGGTAAACACCTTGCCTCAGAACTCAGGAGATAAAACCAGGGATGGATACAAAGAAATCATGGGATTTCAACTGTCCAAAGCACAAATGGTAACTGCATTTTGTTAGTAATGGACAGTCAATTTGCTAATATATAAAATCGTTTTGAAATGTTTAATTTCATGTGTTCATATAAAGATTGAGAGGCTAATTGAAATCCTAATGCAAATGCTCTGTCTTTAATTGATATTGCCGAGAAAACATCAATGAAGCATGCAGTTGAGACTGATACGTGAGAGCAGAGACATTTGAGACCATTAAAATGACATGGTTAGACTTTCTAGTTACCGGTAGAATTACGACGGTTGGAAGCACTTAATAGTACACAATTAGTGGGTGAGCATTGACACAACGGCAATATGATTCCATTGTGAATCGAAAATTAAGGGTTTAAACCACAAAAACAACATCTTTACAAAACAGAAATAAAAATATAGCACTTACTCTTACCAAGCCCAACAGTATAAAAACATTAGGCACTGGGCCACCTTAATTTGATATTACAGCATTTGGAGTTGTATAACAGGTCATGTTAAACAGAAGTACCCTTATAAAATAAGAAATATTACAAAAAAAATTGTCACGCCCACATTCTCAAACGCACCTGAAATTTCAGGGGGTGAAAATCACTTCTGTTTCCATGGTACACCTTGTTCGTAATCCCTCCTCTGCCAATGTACACCTTGTTTGCAGTCCCTAAGATGCAAGAGCAGTTAGCTCCATCTACATCAAATTCTGGGAGGCATAGGCCTTCTTGTTCATCAGTAGCAGAGAACCATCAATTCATCCTGATTTTATGCAAGAAATGTGGTATCCTCAACCATATCATCATCCTGATAATCATTTTCGCCATCACTAGCATACTCAGAAAACCATTGACATGTTTGAACATGGGTATTATTATCACTTTCTACAAGCTGATTTGCTTCCTCCCGTTCTTCCTCTGTTTTTGCCAATGACAAAAGGACATTCTTTGCCTTTTGGTCAGGAGGGAATCCACGAGCTTCCATTTCCTTGAACCAAATCACAGCGCTGCCAAAATCCCCATTCTTACCATATGCATCCATTATTGTAGTGAGAATCGTTTGGTTGCCTTTGATCCCACACGTTTGCATTTCTTCAAATTTTTCCTTCATCTTCTCAAGATCATTTTCCTGTGCATAACCTTTGATCAATGTCCCATAAGTGACCACGTTAGGTTCAACTCCATCATGTCTCATTTGTCTGAAGAATTTCTCGGCACCATCCATGTCACATGCATTGACGTAAGCAGACAACATAGTCGTGTAAGAGCAGAGATCAGGGGTAAACCTGTAGGAATGCGAAAATAACAATCACAGTGAGCCGTAGAGTTTCTCATCACAAGTTAACAGCCTGAAAACATGGATTATTAGACAAAGGAACACAGGAGAAACAGTAGCAAATGAGCTTGGTTCACCAAGAAAGATACAGAACGCTTCATTTCATCCTTCAATATGAGTGAATATCAGATAACCAGAGTTTATGGTACAAAGATTACTGGTTTGAAATTAAGAGAGTTTCTCAAAAGCAAAACATTTCAAAAACATTTATTCTCTGCTTAGCAGCACAAAGAGGAATTGGACTTTCAAGACATTCTTACACAAAAGGGAATCATTGACAAAACTACACATTTTTTATCATCGAGATGGTTAAAGTTCAAACCCCATTTGATGGGTATTGATACCCAGGGCCTAGTTGGAAGGTCTATTTCCGTGAATTGGGCCCTTGTGCCAAGGAGGCCCAGAAGGCTAATTTGGCCCAAGAGAAATAGTGGCCAAAGACATTGTTAAGGCCCGAGAGCTCATGATGGCCGAGAACTTTGCTTAACCTGCAAAGTCTACGAGACAGAATTGGTAGCTGACTCTATCAACTGCAAGAAGAGATGAAGGCGACATCTCAGAGAAGATGGCAGCTTTTGCAGAGCACGCACGTCCTAAGAAAAGTAGTTGACTTTCAGAATCAGTAGGTTTTACAGAGCGACAGGATGGGTTTTGCAAAGTTGATGGTTGGTTTTCTTGCACACGCAAACTCCTTACAGAGTAGGTAGTTGCCGACCAGTATATATATGCAGAACGAGAACCAAATGATAGGAGATGAAAGGAGAGCGCAAAAGATGAGAAAAACAGGGAGAGCATAAGAAGACATTATTCTGCTCTCAAACTCTGTTCTCACTCTCTTCTATAACTTGAATCCTTTGTAATCAAAAATTTCCATACTGAAATTGTTTACAAACCAAGTGTTCCGTGGTTTTTTCCTCTCATTCAAGAAAGGGTTTTCCACGTAAAATATTACGTGTCACTGCTGCTCTCTCTCTCTCTCTCTAAACTTCTCTAGCTTTCCAAGACGCTTTCTAAAAAGCTTGAGCCTCCACGGAAATTTAACTTCACACCTGTACCCTCAAATCACTCCCTCAAAAAAGTACTTTCCTTTTTCTTTTGTGTTACACGGGATTTAGATTCGATTATACGGAGAACGGGTCCAAGGATGCATTTGGATCCCCGTCCGTACAACAATCAGGTTCCGAGGACGTAACATTAGCATTGTCTGTGGGAACTGACAAAAAGTCTAGTTAACATATTTTTAATAACCGAAACATGGAGAATACACTGCAAAAGGAGATCGAGGAGCTGATCAAGAGAAGTCACCTTAATCGCTTTCTACAAAGACTCGGACAGGTTTCCGAAACAGCAGGTAATGGTGAGGCTGACCAACCGAGGAATAGAATGGCTGCGGAAGTAGTGAACATGATATCAACTTGCCCGACATAAGATGACACCAGGAAGAATTCTGTGATAACCGCAGCCAACAAGAGGCCAAGGATAGAAATTAGGGAAGAGGTCATTAGTTTTAGTAACAAAGATATAGCTCATATAACTTTCCCACATTCTGACCCCTTAATTGTAACAGTACTCATTTCTGATGGAACTGTGGAATATCAGATGAAACGAGTGTTTATTGATAATGGAAGTTCGAGAAATTTGCTTTATCTTGATACCTATTTCAAATTGGGACTTAAAAGAAGTCAGATGATGACAACCAAGGGACCCCTCCACGGATTGGATAATGAGTCAATGCCAGTTCAAGGGGTCATCCAACTCGAAGTCACTTTAGGGACTTATCCGAGGATTTCATCCAAGACTATCTCCTTCTTAGTAGTAAACCTTCCATCGGTCTATAGTAATATCCTTGGTCGTCCTTGTTTGACTGCATTTGGTGCTGTCACTTCTATCCCGTATTTGAAGATGAAGTTTCCAACACCACTTGGGATTGGGGAGATCCTCAAAGATCAAATGGCCGGACGAACATGCTATCTGTCTCAAGTCATTCAGGCACCTTTTCTCCGACCTATTGAAGATTTTGATTTTCGTGATGAAATAACATTGCTATAAGCTCAATCTAGAGAATCAACAGACCGAATCCCTTTGGATCCCCGTCCATAATCAAGATCTAAGGACGCAATATTCATTGTGCTCTAGCTAAAGAAAGTTTGTGCCAGTTCTGAGGGAGCACAGTTGGACAGAAGAAATGAAACAGACAAAAACTGCAGTGTATTAATTTGGAAGTCCAATATTTTCCAAGACAGATGAAAAGAGCTCCTCAGAAACAGCTGAATTCCCATTACGCAAAATCATAAATAGAATGTTCAGAAAAGCAGAGTAAGTCATTAACAACCCAGGTGGAAGAAAGCATTGGGGACCTTCCAAATTTGCTAATG
This sequence comes from Nepenthes mirabilis, assembly GCA_025585075.1. Lineage (NCBI taxonomy): Eukaryota > Viridiplantae > Streptophyta > Magnoliopsida > Caryophyllales > Nepenthaceae > Nepenthes > Nepenthes mirabilis. The sequence continues at coordinate 8,486 of JAODPA010085798.1, forward strand.
CCAGATCTAAGCTGTCAGATCTGGATAAAGGGTCTGTTGGTTATACTGCAGCATTTGTTGTAGTCTCCCAAGGTTATCTTCAGATGCGGAGGAATGGAATGTAATATTTGTCATGTTTTCTTTGCTAATCTTTTATTTCCTATCTCAATATATAGATTTTGAAACAATTTCTCATTGGCAATAAACTTTCTCACTTGCCAACAACTGAAAAACCATTTTTAAAGGATAGAAAAGATACATCCTTAAGTGGCAGCAAAGATAATCATCAGAAAAAGGCAGCACAGTGCTGCATTTTCCCATACTTCTAACGATTACACCAAAAATGATATGCATAACGCCCATTAATTCATCCATACACAAAAAAATTCAAAACAACCAATATCTCTAGAGAGAGACAAATAATTGTTCTTCTCCACAGGCTTAAATCTCCAAATATCAAGCAAAAAAAAGGGCTAACCTCCAACCAAAGCTGTGGACATAGACAATATTATTGTGAGCGTATTATCGATAAAGCATGACAATTCATCCAATCAAATACTCAGTATCATTAATCTAGTAATTTGACACTCCCGGGCTTAAATTGATTATCATACCCAAGAAACAATGAACATTGAGAGAATGCACAAGGATGATAGTTTCTGCAGATAAACGGCAAGAATCATGCAGCCTAAGAAAGTGAATAAACCTGTCTCGTCTCATAGACTTGAACACAGTTCGAGCTTGCTCCACCATTCCAGAGATGGCAAAAGCATCAAGCAGTATGTTATAAGCTCTATGTGTTGGCCTGGCAAAACAAATACAATAAATCGAGTCACTACTCACAAGTAGCAAACAGGAATGCATCAAACATGATGCACTGAGTCTGTAGTATCAACATGACACAATCCTATTTGCCATGGACTTGATCCCGGAGAGCTAGTCTTCAATTTCAAAAAATAACCAAAAACTGGAAGAATAAAATGTTGACAAAAAGGGCAACACATACATGCAGTTCTCCCAAGTCTGTTGCCTGTATGAATTCACGGCAGGTATGCACTATGTGGTGAGTTGTCTAAAAATATATGGAAAAAAAAAATTCTACATGTCAAACTCAATAAGGAGACAGATGCTGATGTAAACTGCATATACTCTCGAGGTTCAATGGTCAAATGTGTTTGCTCTCCCCACACTCTTCATATCTTGTTTCAAAAAGTGAATTTCTTCAACCTAATGAATGCAAATGGGTCATATATTTCAACATTCCGGAATGTTACTACAAGGTCTACAAAAAGAGGGATTCAACTCTTGTTGGTAGGCATTGTCTATGGGCAAAGGAAGAAGCATTGATTACAATTGATAGCATCACATTTCTACATTGATTTCTAGATCAGTAGTTTTTTCCCCTTTCACAGCCTATAGGTTCTAGTGAGCAAATTGTTGGGTTATGGGTCACTCCCGTGTGGGCCCATACCAAATTGATGAGGCGGGTGGAGGTCCATATCCTCACCGCATGGAGAAAGCCTTCAGTGTGTCGGATGCTCGCCTTGTGCTCGCTGGATGTTCGAGCCGTTTTTCCAGAATGTCAGCCGTTCGCTATGTGCTCGAGAGGCGCTCGAGCACATTTTCCAAAAGGTCGCCCGCTCGATAGATGCTCGATAGGCGCTCGAGCGGGCGGACCAGAATGACGGTCGCTCGCTGGATGCTCGCCAGCCGCTCGAGCGGCCGCCTATGATATAAAACGCGCGATTTTCTTTTTAGGGTTATTCCAACACTTTTGAGCGCCGTTCCAGAGAAGAGAAAAGAGAGAGAAGAAGAAGAAGAGGAAGATTTGAGCCTCCGTTCAGGTCTCCAATCAATTTCCAGTCTTCGGTGATCCCACGTACGTGACTCTTGCTACCGTGAAGATTGTCTACCCGGTTCCATCTCTTCTCTTATGCTTTATACTTCTTGTACGGGCTGTCCACATTAGTTGAAACTGTTTTTGGTTGATTTGGGGTTTGTGTAACCGGGTTTGTGTAACCGACCAACAACTGATAGTGGAAACTTTGGACTCCGTGTCCCGTGGTTTTTCTCCCTCGTTTCTTAGGGAGTTTTCCACATAAAAATCTTGTCGTTATTGTTTGTGTGTACTGTTCGTGTGCTTGACTTAGCCTATTATGTGTTTTATTGCGGTTCAAACAAGCTCTTAAAACTAACAAGTGGTATCAGAGATCTTGGTTTGTGTTGGGTCTTGTGAGTTGTTTGAATCAATGGCATCTTCTTCGTCGAAGAATCTATCTTTTGGCATTGAGCAGTTCAATGGGCAGGGAAATTTCATTCTCTGGCAAGAGAGGGTGAAGAATATTTTGACGAGAGAAGGGACAGTGAAGGCATTGAGAAAGAAAGATGAAAAGCCAGAAAAGTTATCTGACGAAGAATGGCAAGACAAGAGAGATCTTGCAAATTGTACTATTAAGTTGTGCCTGGCGGACAACACTCTTCAAGAAGTGATTGGCCTTACTGATCCAGCGGAGATCTGGGAGAAATTGGAGAGCCGTTACAAGTCAAAATCTTTGACAACCAGATTGCATGTGAAGAAGCAATTTTATGGCCTGCGGTTATCAGAAGGAGGGAGCTTTGAGAAGCACTTAGATGAATTCAATCGGATACTGACGCAGATGTCTGCTCTTGATGAGAAGATCAAGGAGGAGGACAAGGCACTGGTTCTACTGGCTTCTCTACCGGCCACTTATGATCACATCGTCACGACCTTGCTGTTCGGCAAGGATACTTTGAAGTTAGATGAAGTTATTGCCTCTTTGCTTATGAACGAGTCCAGACGGTCACAAGGGACATCATCGTCTTCTCATTCTGAGGTGCTGGTGACTGAATCCAGGGGAAGAAGTAAAAGCCGCTATCAGAAATCAGGAGAAAAAGGACGCAGCAAGTCACGGTCCAGATATCAGAATTTGGAGTGCCATCACTGTGGCAAAAAGGGCCACATCAAGAAGCACTGCTACAAATGGAAGCGTGAGAATGCTGAAGGTGGTGAGAAAAGGACTGATAAGACTCGGGAGGAAGAAAGAGCTACTGTGGTTACCGGGGCCGATCTTTGGCTAGTGTGCCAAGAGGATGAGGTGGTGAATCTGGCAGATCTTGAGACTAGCTGGGTGGTGGACAGTGGTGCTTCACTTCACGTCACGTCACGGAAGGAGTTTTTCACATCATACACTCCTGGCGATTTTGGTGTTGAAAATGGGAAATAAAGCTATGTCCCGTATTGCTGGCTATGGTGATGCGTGTCTCATCACAAGTAATGGAACCAAGTTGCTATTAAGGGACGTTAGACATGTTCCGGATGTTAGACTGAATCTAATCTCGGCTGGTAAGCTTGATATGAGGGTTTTTGTAGCACCTTTTGTGCGGGAGCATGGAAGTTGACTAGAGGGTCTCTAGTTGTGGCTCGGGGCAGAAAAGTTTCTAATATGTATATGTTGCAAGCTTCGATTACAGCGGGAGATGTGCATGTTGTTAGAGATGAGGAGCTTTTAGATTTGTGGCACCGTCGGTTGAGTCACATGGGTGAGAAGGGGCTGAACTGTTTGGCGAAGAAAAACTATCTTCGGGGTGTGAAGACAGCTCAGTTGAAGACTTGTTCTCATTGCATGGCTGGAAAGCAACGACGGATTTCATTCAACGGCAACTCATCTACAAGGAAGACGGATCTTTTTGAATTGGTGTTGGAAAAGATCGGGACTGAGGAGAATGGATCAGATATGATGACCAAGACATTGCAAGAGGGGAAGCTTGCAACTTGTTGTGCTATCGCCGGGATGACAGCGTATGGCCCCACACAGTCGTGAGGGGAAGTTTGTTGGGTTATGGATCACTCCCGTGTGGGCCCATACCAAATTGATGAGGTGGGTGGAGGTCCATATCCTCACCGCATGGAGAAAGCTTTCAGTGTGTCGGATGCTCGCCTTGTGCTCGCTGGATGCTCGAGCCGTTTTTTCAGAATGTCAGCCGCTCGCCATGTGCTTGAGAGGCGCTCGAGCACATTTTCCAGAAGGTCGCCCGCTCGATAGATGCTCGATAGGCGCTCGAGCGGGCGGACCAGAATGACGGTCGCTCGCTGGATGCTCGCCAGCCGCTCGAGCGGCCGCCTGCGATATAAAACGCGCGATTTTCTTTTTAGGGTTATTCCAACACTTTTGAGCGCCGTTTCAGAGAAGAGAAAAGAGAGAGAAGAAGAAGAGGAAGATTTGAGCCTCCGTTCAGGTTTCCAATCAATTTCCGGTCTTCGGTGATCCCACGTACGTGACTCTTGCTACCGTGAAGATTGTCTACCGGGTTCCATCTCTTCTCTTATGCTTTATACTTCTTGTACAGGCTGTCCACATTAGTTGAAACTGTTTTTGGTTGATTTGGGGTTTGTGTAACCGGATTTGTGTAACCGACCAACAACTGATAGTGGAAACTTTGGACTCCGTGTCCCGTGGTTTTTCTCCCTCGTTTCTTAGGGAGTTTTCCACGTAAAAATCTCGTCTTGAAAAGTGATTACAAAAAGAGGGATTCAATTCTTGTTGGTAGGCATTGTCTATGGGCAAAGGAAGAAGCATTGATTACAATTGATAGCATCGCATTTCTACATTGATTTCTAGATCAGTAGTTTTTTCCCCTTTCACAGCCTATAGGTTCTAGTGAGCAAATAACAATTGATATTTTGGAATCTAGGATAGAAGATGGACCAACAATGAAAATATTCCTGGCAGATCATAATATGGAAGCAGTTGTTCATAATTTATGTGGGGGTGGCTACAGAAAGGGAGAAATCACCAAATTCTAAAGGACAAGGACACTTGGATCCCTAGTTGACAATATTTTCTGTTTCTTTTGTCAATTTGTTATTTGATATGAATATCTGCTTACAGGAACATAAAGCCAGTTTTTTGTAAAGGATGTAAAGCCTTTCTGCTAGTCTTTTGTAGGGTGCCTTGGGGCCTAAAAGTGTGTCCCTATTTGTTGCCCACTGCCCATGAATATAAAGGTTACATATTTACCTGATAAAAAGTTCATTAATCAATAAAAGCAATAAAGACTATATGCAACAATATGATTTTGCACTTCAGAATCTGCTTGCTCCCACCCTCTGCCCCCACTCATTCAAAAAAAATAAAAAATAAATAAAATAAAATAAAAGAACCACCAAATATATGCATACCTGACTCTAGCATCAAGCATCTCTTCAAAAACTGCTAGCGCTTCCTCCTCCCTTCTAGCTTTTCCATATGCATGGATCAGTAAAGCATAGCTCACAACATCAGGTTTAAGGCCAGCTCTTTGCATCTAATGATGTGCATCATATATTTCAAACATTGTATGCAAGTTAAAGGAAAAGAATAGAGGAAAAATTTTATTTGGTCTGAAGAATCAGGATTAGTATAAGAACAACGATAAGATTTCACTATTTGAATTGAAGATCACATACTCAAACCATGGATTTAGCCACACTCTAATGTAAAGATAAATTTGCATATATATGACTCTTTTCATAGAACACAATGCAGGATGCAATATTAAGAAGAATGCATAAGATACAGAGGAAAATACAGTACTCTAATTAGAATCATGTCCTTTGCTTGACAGGATACCACATGATACTTTTTGCTGTTTGTGTTTAAAGCAAACTAGGGCTTTAAGAGTACAACATAGCAATTTAGAGGGAAAAACGCAAGTCATATTAAGATAAAAAGAAAATATAAAACTGGGCTTATAGCCAGAAGGTCAAATTCTGAGACCAAAGAAGTGCAAAAATAGTCATGACAGTAATCAATGTTGCTTCAGCCTCTTGGTAAGGCATGTGATAATGACAACTAATCAAGACAGCCTTGGGAATGAGCAAAATATGGCAAAAAAAAAGTTTACAATTGAAATGAATAAGGGACAAAAGGTATGAGATCCTAGCCGTCCTTTGAAAATCCTCCAACCACAGCTATCTTTTTTCTTTCTTTCTTCAAAATCTTGGATAGAACTCCAAATGCATCACTCTACATTAAAAACAGGATTATCCAATTCTTGAAAGTTCCACGTGCAAGAGCAAAGTTGTCAATGCAATCAACATCATTTCATGAGCCATAAGTGTCTTGGTAAGCTCCACTTTGCAACAACAAAAAAATCATGTATGTGCTTGGTAGCATGTCAGCCTAGCCTACCAACCTATTTGGGAGGTTTGGGTGAAGTGTGATGGAGAGCCTGCGGAATTCTTAGGCCAACAAGAGTTGAGCTAGGATGGACACCATAAAATTAGGCCCACATAAGGCCAGTTCAATATTCTTAACTTTAAATTCACATTATTACATATTGGAAAATTACCAAAAATATTCTCGACGTTTTTGCACGCAAGGAGTTATTTCGTGGTTTTGTCCAATCATCAATAATTTGGTTATTTTTAGATAATAGTATATAGAAACAACACTCGTAATGAGTCCTATTGAAACCATGAAATATAGGCTTGCCTGCCACAATTTTTGCTACAGAATTCACTATAATATATCCAATATGTGCATTGTATCATGAAAAAATGATACAAATTTGTGACTGCTACTTAGGATTAGCAATATGTTTCACAAAGTAGCTAAAAATATCAAATTTGTATATTTGTACCATGTTAAAGTTAGGATATGCCGTTAGACATGTCCATACATAATATAGAAATCATACTTAGAAAGACTAGACAATTAGCTAAAGTAGCGGTTGTTGTAGTGAAATGATTGCAAAAGAGGAAAAAATGGTCACATTAAAATTACATTTTGAAGAGGTCTATTTGATATCCAAAAGTTGCTCAGCATTAGTTGACCACGGATTGAAAAATTACCAAAAATATTCTCAACATTTTTATCATTCTAAATTTTATTCTCAACTTATATTTTCCCAATTTTATATAAAATAAAAAATTTTGAATCAAATTGACCACAATATAAGTCACATGGCAGTATCACATGTAGCATAAAAACTCCAAAAATGAAAATAAAATTAAATATCTATTTTTGGAGAGTTCAACTACATCATATTGATGGAAATATTGGATAATATGATACGTGTTGGCCAATATATATCGGTATCGAAACTTTTTAATACTAATATTTTTTAATATTATGACAATATCACAATATATTTTCATATTGGTTCTTAGATTTTTCTTCCATCCGATATATTCAATATCGATACGTATTATTCAATATATCTAATATTAATATAATTGCGATCGATACCGATACCGAAATTTTTATCTATGCATTATTGGCATATCATGTGACGTTGAATTGGAGAACTTTATGGTATATAATTAAAAAATTGAAAGTTCAAAATTGGAGAAAACATAAAATTTAAGAATATTTTTTATTTTTTTCCTCATTGGGATTTCCTGTACACAACAAAGGAAAAATTTTGTCAGTTGTTTTACAATAGGTTTCTGTCTAACAAACAGAATTCAGGAAATAGGATTACTATTTTTTCTGAGTTTTGAATTATGATTTTTCTTGCAAGGAAATTGATCTTCTAATTTTGGCGTAGGCAAATAGAGGTATCTACAATATAAAAGGAGTAAACTGGTGCAGAGAGCGGAAGTTACACAAACGATGGCAAACTGAATGAAAAGTCATAGAATGTCATGTGGTGGCAATGTTGAGTATGGGATTAAAAATTGGTGGTGCCATATAACAAAGCTAATTTAAAAAGAGACCATGGACGCATAATCACTTCCCCATTATGAAGTAAGGGCCAACTTCCAACATTGAATATTCAAGAAATCAGACTTAAATATTAAAAATGCTAAAACAGTCTCAACACAGCTCACAGCATGGTGTTTGACATGCGGGATGGATCATCGGTTCTGGCCCAGAATACCAGCCCTGGCCCAACCCATGTACACACTTCCACTACCTGCCTAAGACCAGTCTAAACTCAGCTCAGATCAGCTCTACAATTTATGAATGCAAAAGTCTGGCAGGGGCTACAGAATTGATGCGATTGTTAATTGGCCCAACAAGGATTAGAAGGTAGCACTAATGATCACAAGAGCAATAATGTTATTCATTTTAACATGGCACAATGACAACCACCACTGATGTCCAGAGATTATTTCCTTAACAAGACAGAGGTCATTTAGCACAGAGTATAAAGCAGTATGTCTGGAGAGGATTGTGCAGACCAAAGACAGAGATAAAGTTGAATGACGATGTTCAGATCCAATCCGAATATAAAGCTTAATAGCTTTTGAAACAGGAAGCAACTAGCAAAAGATCATTATTAAAGCAAATTAGAGAATATCCTTGTTTTCTGAGAGGTCCAAGGTTCTTCAAAGTTGAAGCACAGTGGGTCAGAAATTTGCATTTGACTAAGGTGGTCAAACTTTTCCATCCATGGTGAATTTGAAAGTTAAAAAATGTCTTGCACAAAATTTTAATAGCTTAGAAAACACGTGTCCTAAATCTTCTAGGCAGAATGCGAATATTGGATGATTGTAAGTCATGTTCTTCAAGCTTTTCTTGTTGTATAACTCTGGGACGCCACAAATAAGTATGCACAGGCCTCCTATCTTATACAAAGAGGCATCTTCCTAATTAACAAGTATGCACAGCCCACAGATCCAATATATAAAGAACATATCTCAATTTCTGTCCAGCAGCAATACCTAGCTAACTGTTTAATTCCCATTCTATGTACCTATTAGCTAGAACACTTTCTGCCACCAACATATCCAAGGCAGCAAAGCCCATGCTTCAATACATCACTCACCTACCACGAGAAGCTAGTAAAATGTACAGTAGCATGAATCAGTGAACCATAGATACAAGATACATCACAAACTCTTAGCAGAGCAAGAAAAAGTTCTCCTCAGTGGACAGAGCGAGTCTTCCAAGGTTGCCTCTTCTGTAGGACAGTTCACCAGCTTCTTAAACCATGCACTTACAAGTCCAGAATTTCTAGTCACTCTACTTGATGGCATAGACCATAATGTGACATTTAACATGATACTTTGCCTTGAGTATAAAATAAAATTTCAGAAGATGGAATTTGATTTATTCAGCACACAAACACAAGCTTGCCTTCTGTAGGAAAGCACCACGCATGCTAGGGGAATGAAACTTAAGATCTCCTCATCTAAGCATGGGAAAAGATAAGTGCAAAGTGATCAATATGTTATAAACCATAATACCACCATCAGCACTGATTGGTAGAATGTCTATTAGGTCAGGAATCAGTAAGTAAATCAACCACAATAAGGAGGAGCGTGTCATAAGTTTACCTGATCATATATGTTCGAAACCTCCTTATAGTTGGTTTCATATGACATTAGGCTATTATAGGTAACTGTGGATTGTTGAACTCCTCGTTCAGCCATAAGTGAAAAGAACTTACGAGCCTTTTCATAATTCCCAGCCTTCCTGTGCATATAAATCATCATGTGGAACATCTTCTGGTCTGGCTTCAGGGGTGATTTCTCCTCTTTTATCAAATCGTCAAAAACTGCTTCAGCTTCTTTGAACTTGTTTCCCTGCAGCACTACCAATTATGAGGCTGCAACAAGTGAATGATACACAAGTAGAACAAAACTCGAGAAACCCAGCATGAAATGTCAATCGATGATTAGAAGGAAACTGCTATTTAAAAACCAACTAACATAACAATGAACATGATTTAGATTAATAGAGTTTATCAACTGTGTAAAATATTTTTCCTCTTTATTTCAGGACAAGAAAAATAAATTAGTTATAGTCTGGATGGGGAACTAATCCTTTGATGGGCATTGCGTTACTATATATGCAGCATTCCTATATATTATTTCGTAGATTTGTAAATCCATTTTTCTTGTTGGTATTTCAATGTCAAAGCAAAGTGGAAACATATAAGAACTCTTGAATGGAAAATGTAAAAAAGACGGAAGAAATGGAAAAACGATGGAATTCAAGGGGTCATTTGAGCATATCTGAATTGAAAATATGGATCCCCCCGTCCTTATAGTCCATTTAGGATTAGGAATAGGCGTAACAAAATCTTCAATATCTTCAGCGATTTCGTTCTGCTTTTCTGGAAGGCAGGGTAAGCAGGATTCATCTTATTGTACCCAGAAATATGGAAAATAAAAAGTTAAGTGTACAGGTGTCATATTACTTTTGACTGAGAAATAACTGATTATTTTAACTAGCAGGCACATGCAGAACATCATATCTTTTAGATCCTTTTCTATAGCAACCATTAAATAACAATACAAGCCAAAAAGGGGCCTGGGATTTCTTTAGTTTAAATGCAGTACATCCTTATTTGCTTGTAATACTAAAAGCACGTAATGTCTTCAAGAATATTTGAAACCAGTCCAGACTACAATAATTGATGAGGTTGCTGCCTGCACATACTCCAGATGATCAATGTACCTTCACATTCAAATTATGTGCCTACAGTGACCATTTTCATTCACACATTTCCTTTAGCTCCCTGTAAGAAACACTATAAGACATAAAAAATATAAACATTATTAGATGTAAAAAAATTCATAATGATGTAGGCTGTATTGTGTTTTTACAGGCTTAACCTATTGAATAAACAAACAATTAATTAACTGATGAAAAATCCAAAGGCTTTCACATAACATCAATAATAATTTCTTTTTCCAAATGCTAATTCAACTAATATTAATGAGGTTAACTTTGGTCAAGACCTTGAACTTAAACCGCCTACTGATTCATGGCACTGGAATGGTGTAGGAAATAATTCTAACTTGACTAAACTTTCAAAATCTCTCTATAACTACCAGGCTGCAATCTTTTCACATAATTCGACATTCTTTTGTCGCATCATCTTCTCTTACCAAAAACATTTAATTAAACCAAATAGACTTGACAGAATGACAAATAATTAGAATAAATTTACAGTAAAAGGAAAAAGGAATCGATAAAGACTCACTACCTCAACAAATATCTTAAGAATTATTTGATATGTCAATGCAGAAGGTTCAGGACCAGAAGTCTGCATTCTTCGAAAGACTGCCTTAGCTTTATTGTACTGCCCTCCTCTTCCATATGCCTCCATGAGAGCAGTGTGGGACCCCACACTTGGTACATACCCATTCCTATTCATGTAGCTTAAAACTCTCTCAGCCTTGATAAAGTCACCTTGCTTCCCATAAGCAGTGATAAGCATCAGGAAATCCATTTCACTGAAATCCCACCAATGCTGAGTCCTCAGCCATTCAAGAATCTACAGAAATTAGAATTTAGGCCTATGGAAAGCAACAAACATAACACCAATGTGAATGATGCATACACATGCCTAACGAAACTAAGCTAAAATTATAATAAACCCTAAAACTAGGAAAAAAATCATCTACCGGCTACATTCAACCACTAGGTAAGAAGAAACTAGAAAAACCTGTTCCTTTGGGGTTTGTATTATTTTTTATCCGTCATAAAGCGAGAAATATATTCTAAATCAAAGCCAAGGCAGTGTTACCCAAGTACAATGTGAAATCACGCTCACTACCAAGCAATAAAAAGTCCCCAGTAATCCCCTACAGTCTCAAACAACTCTAACGCAAAATTTAGTAAAATGATTGTGTGGGGAAAAAAAAAGAACCTGAAATACCAACCATCAATCCTTGCTATAATTCTCATTCTATTGAAGCCTCTTAAGTTCCCTGTCTTTTCTATTGTTATTAGCAACTTTGACCTTGTTGTTTGAAACCTTAAATTCATCCAACCTCATAGTTTTGATCACATCATCAGGATCGCCTTGGCCTCGTAGACTCAAAAGGTCAGGTCAGTTTTATAGTTCAGGAACCAAAAGGCAGCATTGTTAACTTGAAATTTGAATATTACCCTATCACTTTGTATTCTCCGAATGCATTATAACTCAACTAAAATTCAGTATTGATGGGATATAGCATTTCATAGATCAATGAGTGCAGATTATTTATCAGCATCATCTGTAATACCATAGATATTTGTAAGTCATGGTAATTAGATAATAAATTAGATGTATTAGTTTTTTGTGATATTTATGATTAATCAGCTTATTTGGGAATTTGATGACATTTAGAATCAAACTGGAAAATATTATCTTACTGGTATATCAAATGGTGCTTTGATATCTATTTTAACGATAGATCAATTTGTAGTACGAATTTTGAGTGGAAGTTGTGTTTTTGATCATTGGAAGTTTGGATAACAATGGAAATAAGGTAACTGACCTTGTAAGGATATGTTTAGATGGGAATTCGTCACTCTATATAAGAAGGTTTTGTCTTACACAATTCAACACAAAAATCTTCTTACAACAAAACAATAAGAAAAAAATATTAGAGAAAATCCAGAGAAAGAAAGGTAAAGTTGTCCAAAGATATCAATTTTGTAGTATCTAAAAGAAGATTAATCATAGAGAAGATCAAAATTCACTAATTTGTAGGTCATTTCATCTTCCTTCTTCTTCTCACTCTTGTTTCGGACATGATGTATTCATGGAATAAATTTAATTTCTTTTATATCCAAGTTGAATCAAAGTGTTATTATTTCATGAATTCAAGCTATAACACTCAAATGCCTTAAAAATTTTAAGTTTTGCTTCATTTATAAAGCATGTTCTAGTTTTGGATTAATTATCTTCTTTCGTCCAAAGAATCATAAATTAGTATGATTCTTATAGTTTCAATTATAATATTCAAAGTATCAAATGTTCATCTTAAGGATTATGTAAATATGTAAGTAAAATGTTTTATAATTTATGAAAACTAACGAAGAAATAAATAACAAGACTTAAAGATGGAAGTACGAAATCGCATGTTTCTGTGTAAATTCATGTTCATATTTAGTTTTTATATAAGTACAATGATAGATAATCTGATTAATTATCTTATCCTTCAATTATATTCAAGAATTATTCAAATTCGAAATCATTTATTTCTAAATCTATTCTGGTGTTTGGTGTAACATTCAAACGCCAAGTGTAAGTTAAGACAGTTTTGTCCAATTTCTCCATTTCTTTGAACTTTGGCAAAATCCGTTGGTTTGAATGGTTGATTCTTATTATATCTAATTTGTAAGACTTTCTAGATGTCATATAATTCTCAAATTTTTAATTTAAGTCATTTCTTATTGAGTTTGTTAGACTTTTACTCATTTAAAAATCGAAAAATAGTTTCTAGTGTCTTGACATTTGATTGGCATTACTTACCAAAAAAAAAAAACAAAAACAAAAAAAAGACATTTGATTGTCATGCGACCAGCATTCGAATGCCAATTACCTATTCTTGTCATGCGACCTCAAGTTCAAACGCCAGACTTATAAATTGTTATCCGAGTCTTAAAGCAGTCCTACTTTCTTGGATTCTGATCTTTGGACTTTGATACTTGAATCAAGTACTAGAATTACTTCCTCTGACTCGTGATCATGGTTAAGGTGGAGGAGATTGTATTAAGACATCACATAATCAAGAGATATGAAAGATGTGATACCATAATGTAGTCTATAATTTTTCGATACTAATTTCCATATCACAGTGAATATTGAGGTCATAATATTCTGATAGAATACTTAAGCCATGTGGCCATTGTTTTTGGTGATGTCGGTTGTATATCAGTGTGAGACATCGGATTTTGTGGTACACCATGGAGTTGGTTGCTAGGTAATGCATCGTCATGAGTTGGCTATGTGTAAAATCCTAGAATGTTTGTAATCTCATAAGAATGAACCCAGTCATTTAGGGGTGTTAGTACAATGGCCTTCGGTCAGTGGCAAATAAAGTCTACAGAATATTGTTACTATATCTCTTGAGTTTATAACCTCAGTTGTGAGGGTACGGTTAGATTTAGTCATCTTACATCTTATGTAGAAATCTCAACTCTTATCATTCATGTTATTGTTTGGTAAGTTCCTCGAACATACAATTAATATCTTAAGTTTTCTCACTCTTAATTATATAAATATTTGATATCATAATTATATTCATTGATATAAGCATGCAATGTCATATTGTTAATTATATGATTATTGGGCATTCGTCTCAATCAAAATAATTACGGGTTCACGGGAGACTTAGTATAGAGTGGTGCAAATAATAAAGATTATAAGAAATCTTCAGTTATTGTATTTTTATTTTATATTGTCTTGTAAGATAAATATTAGTAACTATGTATTTTGTATTTTAGGATGTTAGATTATTATGCATTCTAAAGTTGTAGACCTAAAGTTTTACTAGTGAAATGAAATGGAGGTTTATCTATTTTTGAGGTTTTTGAGATATGTAATTTTATGAATTCTACATTATGATTCGAATATTGTATATTTTATGAGACAATTAATTCGGGTTGTAACAATACCCTTTTCGCTATGGGATTCCTTACCACTCCCTTCCCATAATCAGATGATCAAGAAACAGAAGTGGACACATGGCATCCAATGGGAGCATAGATTCAAACAGAGAGCAGCCTTTTCTTGACAGATTTTTAACAGGCGAAAGAATTTAGGACTTGTTGGATTGCTGTTGATCTTCAGACTGCAGCATTTTCAAACAATTTGATGTTGTTGAACTACATGACTGGGTCTTGCTTACCTTAGTCATACCCTAAAAACAGGGCTCACACCAAAAAGTACATACTGAAAAAACATTGCATGAAGATTGTGGAGTGGGTCACTGTGGGCTAAGAACTATTGCTCACTAGCAAACCAGATCAACTCTTTTCCTTGCCCTCTTTCCTTGCACTTTGCTCCGTTCTTCTTTTGTATCATTGCTTGCATAAAGATAAAAGACACTGATGCAGAGGCCATTATTATCAAAAACATTAATAAGGTTGGACATCACTAGAGTTACTTCTAAAAGCACCATAAGCTCTGCTGAGAAGCCATTACTATGAAAATTGAAAATTACAGGGCCCATGCATATTGAATAGTCAATACGAGAAAAGGAAAAACAATAAGAAAAAAAGGTGACTTCAGTTACCTCGCTAACAAGATTCCATTTTTTTAACTGTTTCAATCTAACCAAGGTTCCAAGGACAAGATCTTTAGGAAGAGCATTATGTTTGTCCCTTCGGCTCCTTAGAGGGGGAACTGCAGAACCAGATTCATCAATTTCCTGCATCAATCTCCTCCAATTTTTCTGAACTGCTTCATCAGCTGAATCTTTGAAGACTTCCACCTTCTTTGTCTTTTGCATGAACTTTCTTGGCACCAACATCCCAAGACAAACTACCTCCAGTCTTCTGTGGGCCTTAAAGTTGCCATCACACAAATTACCATGTCCATTTTGTTTACTGAAGCAAAGGCTACAAGAACAGAAGGATGTATCTCAAAGCCAAAATGACATACACGTTAACACAAACATCCCCTCAAAATAGCAGATAAGAAGATGAAAAAGAACAGAAAGCATTATTTCTGCAAATAGGCAAACAGACATAGGTCGGGTACTAGAAATAGGTGTAAATTTTTCCTTCAAATTCCTTGCATATGCCAAGTCAATCTCTGCAAATAAACATCTCTTCATCCTCCAATCACGGCATCTTCATAACAAATAAATATTACTACACCAAGTCTCATGCATCACCCCTTTATGAAGATCAAATCCGATTTAAATGCATTATTTCACTCTGTCCGTTAGAATATATCATCTATAAACTCCTATCTGTACTAAAATTGGTACTGAATATTGAAAGTGTTCAATTGTTGCCGAAAGTGCGCAATATTTTCATTTCACATGTTATAGGTGGGAAGTGGAATACGCAATACTAATCAATGCCTTCAATACAAGTCCACTGCCGCCTTCCTGTTGCCTGTTTTCTTCTAGGCTCGGCAAAGGAGGATGACCCTAACGGTATCAGAAATTAAACATCGAAAAAGATAAACAGTCAGTTGTCCGTCTTATGAAACTGCAGGAATCTCTCGTTCCCCAGTAAGAGGTTTTTTATCTCCAACAACCTGCTTCCTCAACCAAGGCCAGCCGGAAAAGCCAAAATCCATAAGCTAGAAGGAAAAATGCGAGAATTATCTGGGATAGTAGTACCTATTACGAAAATTAGAAACCATACCTCAAATTAATTGATGGAGCTGAGAGGAAAGGCTTCAAGAAGTGTGCGTGAGGCATTCTCACTACTGAAGAAATTTAATTTACAATTCGCATTTGCTTGAAATTAATAATACTCTGCTTCCTATCTTCCTCTGCCTCACTCCTCGAATCTGCTGGACACAAGCCCTGGGTACTACTGCCATTAAACCAGAGTTGTCAAAGAGTAAAACCCAACTGTTGCCTAATTATTTTAAGTCACCCGAAATGCACGATAAGAGAGTTGCAACAGCTGCTAAATGAACGTACCCGGCTAACAATTCCCCTGCGCGCCCGACTTTCTCTCTCTTGATGTGAGGAGGAGGAAAGGCAGAGCCGGATCCGTTGGAGAATGATTTTGAGGGTTTTCTCCGGGCTATGTAACTTTATTTAGTCCACATTTTGATTGGCTTTGAAGTTCGAATTAAAATTAAAATTTTATATTTAATTTTAATTTATTGTTTTA
>JAODPA010085809.1:0-24994 GCA_025585075.1 Nepenthes mirabilis
AATATCAAAAATATATAATAAAATGAACAACATATAGCAA
Organism: Nepenthes mirabilis; assembly: GCA_025585075.1. Taxonomy (NCBI): domain Eukaryota; kingdom Viridiplantae; phylum Streptophyta; class Magnoliopsida; order Caryophyllales; family Nepenthaceae; genus Nepenthes; species Nepenthes mirabilis. The sequence goes on from JAODPA010085809.1 coordinate 41, forward strand.
AATAAATTAGGAAAGACATTAATTTGTCATGAAAGCAAACTAAAGGTCTTAAACCAAGTTCAAACTTTACATATTCTGAAATTTTAACTTTACTACCTGAAGAGGCCCAAACTAGTAGATCCTACTAGTCGAGGGAGCGAATGATCGAGGATAGATTGTGTTTACTCTACATAATCCAAGGCCTAAACTGAAATATCCCCTCTAATGGGATTTATATTCTGAAATAAAAATATCTCCCAAAGGTATATCTAATTTTAAACTGAATCTACCCTCCACATTTAACGTGCCGAGGAGAGGCAGACCACGTATGACTCTGTAGATGGAATTATCTTCGATTATCACTATAACGTTCTAAGGCATACCGAAGTACCTTACTTAACTAACTAATAATCATAGGGCCAATTTCTTATTAACATAACTAAAAACACATCGCTAAAACACTTATCTAAAATTCTTACTGAAATACTCAACTGAAATACTTATCTGAAGGAATTCTTACTCATATTTTCTTAGTCAAATTTTATCATATCAGAAAGCCAAATTTGAACTCATACAAACAGCCCTTCAGATAAGTTCAAAGGAGTCTCCAAATTTTGATCATATAATTTCATGCAGAATTTTTAAATACAAATCATCTACTAAACTTTATCAAAGCACCAATTTAGTACCTGCATCTCAAAATCTCAAATTTTCAAACTAAAATGTCCAAATTTGGTTCTAGGGTTTTATACAAAACTTCTGAACTTAAATTGAACATCAAACACATTTTTATTCATGAAATTAATGCCATAAATCAAAATACATATACAAAATCATACATTTAAATCAAAAATCTCTAAATTTTTGAGTTAGGGTTTTAAGCACACTGTTTGGACACCAAACGAACACAAATTGCACATCAAACAATGAAATCAGAGTTAGACATTAACATATATATGTATAAACTAAAAATCTACTTAAGAAATTATAAGAAAAACACAGAAAGCGTAACAAATCTTTAGGAATGGGATTTTTTAAACATATATAACAAAATGGAGCTATAAAAACAAAAAGCAAAGTTGGAGGTGCACTTATTTTAGCCCAAGCTACCGTTATTTTTACTTAGATCGGAATGGAATAGCCTGATTTTCCCAGCGCCATGAAGCCCTAACCCCGCGCACGAGCACCAACCAGGTGCACGGCGACTGAGGGATTCTACTAAATGGGCCCCAGCTGTGCTCGAGGCGCAACCCTGGCGCCGATGCCCTGGGGCCATTTTTGCCTTCAAACTTATTTTTTCTCTCATTTTTTTCTTATTCTATTTGATTTAATTTTAATTATTTTAACTTAATGACTAGGATATACTATGTTTTAGAACATGGGTCATCACACTCTCTCCCACTTATAAAAATTTCGTCCTCAAAATTTGACGAACTCTGAATTTTCCTTAATTGAAGAAAATTTCCTAACGTACCCAAGTCATTCATTCAATTAAATGATCATCTTAGAAAACCTGAAGCATTCAAATCACCTTGATCTTTAGTGTCTAATTTGTTCTATGCCTATCTAAATTTACCAAGTCCGAAGGCAAACCCAATTTATTAACTATCTTTCCAACATAAGTCAAAACCTTAGACGAATATAAATATCCTCACTTTCAACTTACGTTAAGCCTAAAAAATAATCATTCCTTTCGAGTCTCAAATTGAACATCAAAATATACAGGTTCACCAAAATTCTGCTGCACCCTTTGATTAATTTCCTAACCACGAACCCTCCGATTGTAATCTACCATCCAATCTAATTCAACTTGGCACCCACAATTCTCCAATCAAATTGACTAAGATTTGGCAAATACCTCAAATTGCAATCAAACCCCAAATCAGAATGCTTTATACCCTCATTAGTTCGTTGGTATGTCCTTAAACTTACATCTTCCAAAAATACATAACCCATGTTGAATACTTAGTAAACGAATCCTAAAATATCCATATCATGTAAACAAATCCCACAAATCCTCAAATTATAGCCAAATCAAAAATTTCAGTTGTAGTAATTATCCAAAAATTTATACAACCTTAGGTGATCACCCAAAACCCCAAGCTCAAACACTTAGCAATCTTAGGATCTTGTTAGCATGCCTATAAGCCAACTGATTCCATTCAAACGCATTATCCATAATCACGATGGGTGGGTCATCCCAATCATCTTGAAACAAAATCATCAGGACCCTTCGTTCCGTGATTTCATATCCTTAATGCTTCAGATACAATTCTCTGGTCAATTTTATGGCTATACTATTCCATCACTTCTGATCTAGCCTATTGCCCGAAATTCTCTAATCGAACTTAGTTAAGATTCGACATAAATTCTAAATCACAAGTAAACCTTGAAAGTAGAACACTTTACACTTTTATTCTTTCATTGGTATGTCCCCAAACTGATATCTTCCTAAATCTTTGAATTATCACAAGATCAGAAACCATAATTATAATAGTTTCTAAGAAGTCAATATCGATCTTAGATTACCACTCAAATCTCAAAACCCAATTATTAGTTACTTCAAGACCTCAACGATAACTCACAACCTTGAGGATTTCTTACTTCTAAATTCATTTCCCAAGATATAGAAAATATAGTCCTAAAGCTTCCTCAAAATGTCTCATTACATATCTCACTTCTTCTTTATGTCATATTTCCTTAATCCTCAAATTCATGGGACAACATATATAATTTTCTCAAGTAAGAACCTCATTGGTTAATTCTAATTATGAGCGAAACAATTTCGATCTCAAGCTCCTCCCCCACTTATAACGGGGATAGGACCCTATTGTAGTGTAAGATGAACATAATTCTACCTTTCTTAAAGTATGTTACATCCTACCGTAATGTATCAAATCCATCAAGGGTTAACCTAAACAAGCGACTAACAATTTACCCTAAATTTCTCAAAGGTTACATTCACAGATCTCACCCTTATGAATACTAATCATTCCCAAACCAAACGCCTTGCGGCTCTATAATTCTTAAGAAATATTTGTTAGAGCATTTATTAGATCTGATTAAACCTAAGAAGTCCATATACCTTCACAACATCAATCGTTTCCTTCTGAAAAGCCATCATTCAATATCCACAAAATCATATTCAAGCCCAAACTACTATGTCTCGAACTTACACTTTGTCCAATTGGGTGTACAGTAGCCTTTTCCTTCTAACTTAGGGTACTATCCTTAAATAAAACTAATCACGCCTTAGGTTCCTAAAATTTTTTGAATGAAATCATCACAAACTTCATTCTACTTACCACAAAAGTTCTGAAGTAATTCTTAATAACGTCAAATTCATATGTTTCCAATATTACACAAAGTCCTCAAATATCAGAGTTGACCCTAACGCATCCTCAAATTATTGATTAACAATAATTAGCTAAACCTTTTCCTTTAAGGAATATTCCCAAATACCGTGTCAAGGGTTTGCACCTGTAAGGGCCAAGTTTTAAATTTCATAATTTTTGCTAAATATACTAATTATGCTAAAGACTTATAGATTAGAGGGGCCCAGGATATAACAATCCCTTGGCCACTAAATCGATGTACTTGGCCATTACAAGCTCAATGTCCTCGGCCCTCACCAATCTCCATGAACTCCGCCACTTACCATGTAAGCCCCTCGGCCATTACTAGCTCAATGTCGTCAACCCTCACCAAACTCCATGTACTTAGCCACTTACCATGTAAGCCCCTCGGCCATTACAAGCTCAATGTCCTCAGTGCTCACCAAATTCCATGTACTTGGCCACTACAACCTGTCCTCCGCCCTCATCAAACTGTATATCCACAGATTGTGGCAGTAGCCAATTTTGACAATAGTTGCAAAACTTATCCCTTAAAAGCTGTGTTAGCTAAATATAATGCCACCTAGAACTATATACATTAGATTAATGATTACCCAAACTAGACTAGGTGACTGAGCACCATTAGGGGGATGAGTTAGCTTAAGTAGGGGACACTTGTCGGCATTAGAAGATGGTTGCTGGCAGTAGCTGCATGCAATAGGAGTGAGTCAGCAAACCTCGCCAACCTCTATATAATGCCAAGAGGGGGAAAGGATAAGCAAGGGGAAAATATGAGAGAAAATAAAGAGGAAGTGTAGCGGCTGAAAGGAGTAAGGGGAGAAGGGAACTGAGATGCCGAAGGGAATAAAGGAAGGAGAAGGGAAACAGAACTCTGCTAACGATAATTCATAAGGGTAAGTGTACTCTAATTCCCTTTGTTCTTTGTTGTTTTTCATTGTTAATTCATCAAGTATTATCGTTCTAATACTTGCAATTTGTATGCATTTGATCATAATCATCCAAAATTTCATGAAGTTGCTAAACTGAGATCTGAAGTTTAAATTGCCCAAGAAATTATTTTCTGAACTTCTGCCAAACAACCAACCAAACGATGTCCAAATGAGCCCAAATTTGGTATACTATAAGTTCAGTACCTTACCTAAGTCGTGACCAAACAGCTTGAAAAGCCAAGTTAAGGTGGCCACTGAACCGGCCTCCATATCAGCAACTGACAAGATTCAGCAATTCTGCTGATATATGAACTTTTGGCCCCAAAACCAAATCCCAAATGGGCTGAACCGGCAGCCATAATGACGTGACCTTATTATGATAATGTTAAGATGTTAATCTGTAAAATTTGAGCCAAAATGGTTATGAACAGTTCCCAAAATAGCAATAGAACACTGGCTGCATCAGAAAACTGCTAATGCAGAATCTGTGGCCACTTTTCAGGCCTAAACCGACTAAATATATAACTTGGACTGGCCATAAAATGAGCATATTATTAAATTAGAGTCTCTTAGGAATAATGGGATGCCTTGGATTGGTCAAGAACAGATCCCAATTTGGTTGGAAAAATCAAAATTGCCAAATTGTCCTGAAGAAATTCTGCTGAGACAGAATTGACCGATTCCAGAACCATGACTAGACCGGACCCCATACGATTGAACCGGCAGCCAGCCCAGCCATAGTACATAGTACAGAGGTTGAGATACTTACCAGTAAAAGGGCCGCTCAGGATACTTAAAATTTGATACTGAACCGGGCTCCCAATGAGCTTCAAAATCCGGTCAGCAACCCTGACATTGATTCTAGCAGTTCTGGAAGACTGCCTAAACTAACCCTGAATAGGCCGTTATTAGCCCTCAGGCATCATTAAGTATTCAGTCATAATAATGTCCTCGGCCATTAGATAGTCTTCAGCGATAATATCATCCACGGCTGTTAACATCGTTATCGGCTACAAATATTGTCCTTGGCCATCATATTGATCTCGGCCACAATATAGCCTCAGACATAAAATTGTTCTTGGCCATTAAGTGAGGCTTCTGGCCATAATATGGCTCTTAGCCATAACCTTGCTTCTAGACTTGGACACAAAGTTATCTTCAGCCGTTGAGTGATGCCCTTGGTCATAACATGTGTTTAGCCACCACCTTGCCCCTGGACACTTAGTTTTGGACACAAAATTGTTCTCGTGCATTAAGTGAGGCCCCTGGCCATAATATGACTTTTAGCCATAACCTTGCTTCTAGACCTGGACACAAAGTTGTCCTCAGCCCTTGAATGATGCCATTGGTCATAACATAGGTTTAGCCACCACCTTGCCCCTAGACACTTAGTTCTGGACACAAAATTGTTCTCGACCATTAAGTGAGGCTCCTGGCCATGATATGGCTTTCAGCCAACACTTGCTCCCAGACATAAATTTACCACCCAGCTATTAAAGTGCCACCCCTTGGCCGTTAGCCCTCCTCAGCCATTTAAGGCTTTGGCCATCAGCACACCCAGCCATAGAAGACCTCGGCCCAAATTTCATCAAGTCAAATTATTGAATTAAACAATAATCGACAACCAAGTAGACTAAAATACTCCATATACAGAATGAGGTGTGGCACGCATTTTCTGTATATGTTTTAAATATTATTTGGTATGCATGAAAGTAGTAGGGACTCTACAAGAGTGTTACGAAATTCAGTTATGTTCTTCTGGAGTGAAGAAAACTACGAAAAAAATGAGCATAGAGTTTCCTACTAAGTTTTGAAAGAAATAAGAAATTGGACCAATGATAAATTAACGGATAATATATTTTGGCATGCCTTAATATATTATAGTGGAAGATTGATATTTGATAATACAGTTTTAGTATTGCTAAGACAACTTTGGCCTTGTCTATCGGGTATAAAGTATGTACTACCCATCTCGGGATACTAATACGAGCTCCGGCCTTAGATTGTATGGATAGAACACAATCCACCCATCTCAGGGGTGAGATACGAGCTCTAGCCTTAGATTATGTGGATAGAACACAATCACCCATCTTAGGGTACTAATACGAGCTCTGACCTTAGATTGTATGGATAGAACACAATCCATATTTTGACCAATCACTCCTTTAGTTGGTAAGGCTTACTAACCTGTTCCCTCCAGATAAAGAAATTATAATTAAGTTCAGTAAAATAAAGGAATAAAAAAAGGTAAATGTATTGCATTTCATGTATCTGATTCCTATTATGTATGATAAAGTATTTTCTGTACAAAAATGCATGACCCTTACTTTATATTATACATTGTTGAACATTTGGTTCACTTGCTTGCTGTTTTACTAACCCTTCAGATGGCCCAAACGAGTTCTTACTAGATGAGCAAGAATGAAGAACAGAGACTTTACATTTTGGTTGTTATTTTGATGTACCCTAAAGGACAGAGACTTTATGTTTCAATTGATATTCTGGTGTACCCTAGTGGGTAGGCAAAAGTTATCAATATAGAATAGTAAGGTTATAAGTATGTTAGTTTGTTCTATGTACTAGTTTATCTTTGATGTATGTAGGAAGTATGTAATGTAGAAAAAAAAAGATGTACCCAATGTAAATAAATCCTAAGATGGTATTTTGACACATGAATATATGGTGATGTTATTTTGATCAAAATTTGCTTCCGTAAAATTTTTGGTATGATTTTAGTAGGCATCTCTCCTTATTTTGGTCCTGTGTATGATAACCCTACTATCCACATAGACGGACATAAATAAGTTTATGTCCCTTTGATGATACATGGTAATAATTGATGAAGAAATAATTATGATCAATATTCATAAATATGGTTAAGAATGAGGTTAATAATGGATTTATACGTGGGACGTCACAACACCCCACTATGGTCACATTAATTAGACTAAGTATATCTACAGTTTCAAAATATTGTAGACCTCGTTGCCACTCATATAAAATCTAAGGTCCTCCAAAGGCAAATTGTCTCAAAACAAGAAATATAATTTTAGAATCCCAACCAATGCACATATTAAGATATTAAGGATTTCAGGGATATTGCATTCTGTCACGACAGCCTTTACCTCGATACTGATGTTATTATAACAAAACCTTGATCCCAAGCACCGGATTTCTTTTCTATGCAACCAGAGGAAGCATGAACTATTCCAATTTGTACAGTTAATCTACCCTCAAGTAGATCATGCTCCCAATATCCTGCCGAAACAATACACTCATCCATAGAGCTTCTAGGAACACATCTTTGGATTCACCATACCCGAATTGGCGCTAAGCTATGCTGGTCTCGAGCCATCAATCTCACCATATTCATCGTACTTGATATATTAATCAAGCATCCCTTCATAGCAAATTACCAACCCGATAACTTCAACCTAGAGCCTATCAAACCTAAACCTCAAACCGAAATCAATTAACTTAAGCCTCGAATCAACACCGATCAATTCAAACACCAAATCGGCACCAATCAAATTTAAACCTCAAGGTACCTTCAATTTCTTCTCCTCATCCTCACGGTCGACCAACACCCTGAAGAAAGCCCTCGTCAAGAAGTCATGTTACTTCCTATAACCACAAACATCACAAAATTATTGATCCTCAAATTATTAGATTAGAGGGAGGGATTACGATCGATGCATTTCAAAATTAACTCCTTGAGGCCAAGACTTAAGCATTCCCTCTAATCCTAACTACTTTATCTCGCCTCAACATCGAACAAATTTAATCTAAATCCTCAAATCTAAGTCGATCAACCGAGGACTACATTCGGTATCAATTAGCTTAAATACTAAGTTTCAACTGAATTCTAATCTAGCTCATACAAACTAGGATATTAATCTACCTATTTCAGTAAAATTTTAACTAATCCTAAGTTTCTGTATACGATTCAAATCAAATCTAAAGTATCACTTTTCTTTGATACTAACTGTGACAGAACAGATCCTTATCCTTTAAAGATCTTCTGCTAGTAAATAAACAAAACTAATATTCATAAAATCTATAAAAATTTTAGCAGAGTTTTCTCTACAACTAGACTAAAATAAAATTTTACAACCTGTTTAGAAGAACCTATACAAACACATAACTAAACGAATCTCACAATTCATCCTACAATACACATACATAGGACCACAACTACCATATCATCCATGGCTCCAATATAGTACGCCTAACTACTATATTGAATCTAAAGAGAGATGTCATCTCAAACCGAAACAAATATAAATATCAAAACAATACGGAAGCATCTATAACCATAAATAAATCCTGTGGAAGCAAAATCAATAAGTTCATCATAATACAAATGTTGCTACATCATCAGAACGGATCCAACACAGCACTCCTAACTATTGTATTGAATCTAAAGAGAGATGTCATCTCAGACTAAAACAAATATAAACATCAAAACAATACGGAAGCGTCTATAACCATAAATAAATCCTGTGGAAGCAAAATCAATAAGTTCATCATAATACAAATGTTGCTACATCATCAGAATATAGAATTTTTAATTCAAAACTAATCATGTACATTCAAAATTCTTCAAGGTCTCCATACTCTTCAAAGATTTTCAAGCCCTTCAAATGTTCTTCCTTCTAGCTAAATCCTATCTTCAATCCTTATCTGATTTCAGCATATCTAGAGGGAAAAAACAGAAGAGTGAGCCGAAACTCAACAGTGTACCATAAAAATATACAATTTAAATAGCTTTATATAAACATAAATGTATCGAAAGAATAATCGAGCAAATAAAAAAGAACATATGACAAAACAAATAAGGAAAACAAGAACATATAACATATGACAACAGAAGAATATTTCTGCAAATATTAAGAATATATAACAAAATAAACAATATATAACAAAACAAATTAGGAAATATATTAATTTATCATGAAAGCAAACCAAAGGTCTTAAACCAAGTTCAAACTTTACTTATTCTGAAATTTTAACTTTACTAAGTGAAGAGGTCCAAACTAGTAGACCCTACTAACCAAGAGAGCAAATAATCGATGATAAATTGTGTTCACTCCACACAATCCAATGTCTGAATTGAAATATCCCCTCTAATGGGATTTATATTCTAAAATATAAATAGCTCCCAAAGGTATATCTGATTCTGAACTGAATCTACCCTCCGCATTTAACGCCCTGAGGAGAGGTGGACTGTGAAATCCCGATTCCAAAAATATGATAATTAAGGAGTGAATTTATAAAGGCCAGAGTGGCCTTGTGAATTTATGAAGGCCAGAGTGGCCTTGTGAGTGATGAAGGCTAGAGTTGACAACCGGAGTGGCATGATGAGCCTATGATAGCCGGAGAAATGGAGGCCGAAGCATGATGATGAGGTAGAGGCCGGAGTGCAAGAAGATGCTGGCTGGAGTTGAAGTCATAAAGACTGGCCAGAGTTGATGAAGTTAATGGCCGGAGTTAAGGAGAGAAGAAGACCGGCTGGAGGGTATGTGATTTGATGAGCTGAAGTTGATAAGTTGATGGCCGGCCAGAGTGTATAGAAGTCCGGTCAACACATGTTGACCGGCTATCAAGGAAAAACGGACGACGGTAGCATGAGGATAATTCTAGTCAATACACGTTGACCGAATATCATAAGGGGAAAGGCAGATTGGTGACCGGCAGAAAAGGAGAAGGGAAATCTGGTCAACAGGTGTTGACCCGCCCTTTAAACAAATTTCCGAAAAGCAGCTTGTTGTCAAATTCCGATCAACACACGTTGATCGAAAAGTTGGCACCAATGACTGGCTTGCATTATGGGGATGACCGAAATGCACAAATGACCAATATCCTACCTTGTGGCACATTGCCGGGGTGCTTTTGAGGAGGCAGATTGCCGAGTTGCCTTGAGGAGACAAACTACTAGGGTGCTTTTGAGGAGGCAAATGGCCCGAGGTTCTCAAAGGAAATAGCCTGATATTCATGTAAGGGAAATGGCCGGTTTGATGTAAAATGCCAAAGTAATGTAATTGGGCGGAATACTGCATTTTGTTGGTTTGGTAAATTTCTCGAAATGAAGCAAATCGACCGGAGTGAACTAAATAAAGTGGATGACCGGAGTAGATTGATAAAAGAGGTTCGGCATATTAGCTAAAGGCCGGAGTGGCCAATTATGAGTAGGTGAACTACTCTTACCTACTCCCACCTGCTCTGGAATTCTCTTGAAGAGACAATATGAATACAATATCGGTAGAATGTGACCTCCCCCACCTACTCTCAACCACCCCATCGCCTATAAATACTGGATGCGGGGATTTGGGAGCAAGTTTAGAAGCCGAGAGTCAGAGACGAATGAAAGGAAGGGAATAATTTCCAGGCTAGACATGAATAAGGAATTGATGAGCAATTCCAGGCAAGTGTACCCTACGTTTTTTGTAAATTCATGTTTTATATCTGTTAAGCATTATTGTTATCATGCCCTCTTTGTTAACTCTCTACGTAAAGCATAATTTGCTTTCTCTGCACATCGTTAATGTTTATGAATACATTATTTAAGAACTTCAATTATTTGCCTGTCTTAAGAAGTCTGGCTAGTTGCACATTTAAAGACGTCCGATATTTGCACGTCTAAAGGAGTCCGGTTATTGACTTAATTGTATGAAGTCCGGATGTTTGCATATTTAAAAAAGTCCGGTCATTTGTTGACTTGTAAGAGTACTTCGGAACTTGTTTTCTATGCTCACAGTTTTTGAATATCTATATTTTGTTAGTTACTCTTTGAAACCCCATCCCTGAGTTTTATTACGAAAGATGCATAAATTTCATGATTTTGATCTAAGCTTCATAATTATGAAAATGTAACTCCTGACTCTAAATTTACGTCCGGATCTAATTTCACGTTTTGACCCATGCTTAATGTTCAATTTACGATCGGATTGTTTTGCATGAAAACCTTGCAAGGGACTGGAATGTCAAAATATGAAGGACCTTTTGAATTTGTCCGGAATATGGAATATGTGAACTTTGAATCGGCCATTTGAATTTGTCTGGAATATGGAATATGTGAACTTTGAATCGGCCTTTTGAATTTGTTTGGAATATGGAATGTGAACTTTGAATCGGCCATTTGAATTTGTTCGAAATATGGAATATGTGAACTTTGAATTGGCCTTTTGAATTTGTTTGGAATTGTGAATGTGAACTTTGAATCGGCCATTTGAATTTGTCTGGAGTATGGAATGTGTGAACTTTGAATCAATTTTGAGATATAATGAATTCTGATTACGAACTATGAATAAATGCATTAAGATCGGACCTAATACTGTTACACAGTCAGATAAGATTCTCTGGCATGTCTTAAAATATTACGGTAGTAATTGGGGATAACTCCATCCATGGAGTGATACGTGGACTGCCGTTTTTAGGGCATTGTACAGGGAGGAAATGATATGATATGACTGCCATCCTCGGGGTATTGTACAAGGAGAAAATGATATGATACGACCGTCGTCCTTGAGGCGTTGTACAGGGAGGAAATGGATATGACTTTTGAACTGGGCCTTTGATTGTATGGAGTGAACATAATCTATCCTCGATTACTCGCCCTCTCAACTGGTAGGGTTTACTAGCATAGGGCCCTTTGAACAATGGAGTTAAGAATTGAAGGAGTAATAAAGATGACAGTGATTTATAAACTTCAAAAATTTGCATTATGAACTTTAGAATTTGACACCGATGTATGAACTTCAGCACATGTTTTAATGAAATTGACTCTAGCCATATTTTATAATCTACTTGCATAAATACCTTTCTTATAATTGTCTATTTCTACACTGTTTGTGACTATGCATGATTTGTGCATATGGGTATCTTGCTAGGCTTGCCGCTCACTCCCCTCTATCTAACTTTTAGAGGAAGGTAAGTTTATGCCGATCAAGAAGAAATTGATTAGATGAACAAGGATTTAAGCTGACCAAGAAAGCTTCATTTAAAGCTAGACGGACTAAAATAGAGAGAATGGATGATCCGGCCTTTTAAAACAGCAAGGATCGATCTCGATGTAATTTTCATTTGATTATTTTGGAAAATTCTGTATGACAATTCCACTAAGAAATTTAATGAATAATAGCATGCTTCTGCATGATGTTACGATTTGAGTACATTGAGTTTCTAGTGGCATCTCATGTGTCTTGGTTGACCGACCCTAATTCCTGGCCGGCCAAGAGGATGCCAGACAAGTAAAGGACGTCTAGCCAATTGCAATCCTGTGTGTAAAAAGAAAAGAAAAATTTTATGCCCCAAATTTTATTTAAGTAATTCTGACAGAGGTCATATTTAAGAAAAAATATGGCTGATCCGTCACACGGACCACGTATAACTCCGTAGATGGAGTTATTCTCGATTACCACTATAATGTTCTAAAGCATGTCAGAGAACTTTACCTGACTAACTAAGAATCTTAGGGCCAATTTCTTATTAACTTAACTAAAAACACATTGCTAAAACACTTATCTGAAATTCTTACTGAAATACTCAACTAAAATACTTATCTGAAGAAATTCTTGCTCATATTTTCTTAGTCAAATTTCATCATATCAGAAAGCCAAATTTAAACTCATACAAACAGATCTTCAGATAAATTTAAAGGAGTCTCTGAAATTCGATCATACAATTCCATGCAGAATTTTTAAATACAAATCATCTACTAAACTTTTTCAAAGTACCAATTTAGCACTCGCATCTCAAAATCTCAAATTTCCAAACTAAAATGCCCAAATTTGGTACTAGGGTTTCACACAAAACTTTCGGACTTAAATCGAACACCAAACACATGTTTATTCATGAAATCAATACTATAAATCAAAACACATATACGAAATCATGCATTTAAACCGAAAATTCCCAAATTTTTGAGTTAGGGTTTCAAGCACACCGTTCGAACACCAAACGAACGCAAATCATACATCAAATGACGAAATCGGAGCTATACAGTAACATATATATGCATAAACTAAAAATTCACTCAAGAAATTATGAGAAAAACATATAAAGCGTAACAAATCTTCGAGAACGGGGCTTTTTTGAACATATATAACAAAATGGAGCTGTAAAAATGGAAAGAAAAATTGCAGGTATACTTCCCTTAACCCGAGCTACTGTTATTCTTACTTGGATCGGAGTGAAACGGCTAGATTTCTCCTTCTACTTTCTCCTTTTTCCTTCATGCTTCACTGCCTCTCTCTCTGTGCTGGAAATGCCGAAAATGGCCGAAACAAAACGCATATGGCATTTTAAAAGCGGGTTGAGCGCTCGAGCACCATTCAAGCGCCACCCGAGCACACGACAAGTGAGGGATTCTGCTAAATGGGCCCTGGTTGCACTCGAGGCACAACCCGGGTGCTGATGCCCTAGCGCCATTTTTGCTTCCAAACTGATTTTTTCCCTCATTTTTCCTTATTCCATTTGCCTTAATCTTAATTATTTTAACTTAATAACTAGGATGTACTATATTTTAGAACTTGGGTCATCACAGCCACCAAGCTATATTGTGAGGCCCCGGAACCAAAAAATGTGAAAATTGAAAGTAATTAGAATGATCAGCATCATTAAGAGGCCAAATATGGAGTGAAAAATGATTGTTGAAAGTAAAAAGTTAGAAAAATATTCGAGTTCAGCAAGCAGCCGTGTGGTGCCTGCTGTGCGCCCGAGGCGCTGCAGCGAGTGCAAAATCCAGTAGCTGGCCCGCTCGCCGCGCGCCCGCTGGGCGCTCGAGCCCGTTTAGCAAAATGTAGCCCGCTCGCCACGCGCCCGCTGGGCGCTCGAGCACAAATGCAGAATGTGGCCCGCTCGAGCGCGGCCTCGACTTTTGCCGCGTCCTGACTTCGTTTTTGTTATAAAACGAAAGGGAAAAAGGAAGAGAGAAAGAGAAAGAGAGAGAGTAGACCATGCATGAAGGAGAGGAAGAAGATGAAGAAGAGAAGAGGAGAAAGGGGAATCACTTGTTCCAATCCACTCCCGGTAAAAGTAACGGTAGATCAGGACAAGGTAAGTGTACTTCGGACGTTGTTTTTTATTTTTACCATTTCCTCTTGCTTTAAAGTTGATAAAGATGCTCTAAAATGATGTTGATGCATGTTTAAAGTAAATGAAGCATATTTTCTTCGATTGTTCGGTTAGATTTTGTGTTTACCCATGTTTATTGTAAGTTTTGGCTTCAATTTCATGTACATGCATGTAAATAGTGTTCGATTTGGTTTCGAAAGTATGTGTGAAACCCTAACTCAAAAATATTGGAAACTTTTGGTTAAATTGCATGTTTTAATGTATGTGTATGGATTTATGGCATTAATTTCATAAATAAGCACATATTTAGAGATCGATTTGAGTATGAAAGTTTTGGCAAAGCCCTAAGAACGAAAATGAAGGGGTGTTGATGATTTTTAACCGTAGCTCCTATTATATAAAAGTTAATTGATATTGAAATGAAGCTCCCTGTATAATTTATTTTTTAAAAATTTGTACGGACTTGTACCGATGAAAATTTCATGTACATTCTGAAGTTAACTAAAAGTAAATTGTGAAACTATGATTATAAAAGAAGGTTTTCAATAAAGAGGTTATTTTTTATACTATTATTTAAGACCAGGGACTGACTACAATCCGGATAGGTTCTCCGGCATGCCTTAAGACTTTACGGTAGTAATCGAGGATAACTCTGTCCATGGAGTTATTTGTGGTCCGCCCTTCCTCGGGAGGTTAAAGTCAGGAGGAACCACAGTTACCGGCCTACCTTCGGGTGGCATAAGTACAGATCCCTCGGGATGGGATATACATGTTACAGTGACAGGCCTTGGATTGTGTGGAGTGAATATAATCTATCCTCAATTATTCGCCCCCTCAGCTAGTAGGGTATACTGGCAAGATCTCTTACCGTTATGATATGTTACAGTTTACCGATTATTGTTTACCATTTACAGTTTATAGTGTATCGATTACAATTATCGTCTACAGTTTACCGTTCACAGTTTATCGTTTACAGTTTACCGTTCACAATTTATCTTTTACAGTTTACAGTTTACCGATTACAGTTTAACCGTTCTGTTTTCTACACAGTTACATCACCGTTCTACATCATTATTTACCGTTCAAATGCATGTACCTTATTGGGCTCCGACTCACTGTTTTATTATTTTTCCCCTCCAGATGAGACAGTAGAGTTAGTGCTTGACGAGAAAGAGTAATCAAGAGAAATTTTTGTAGACTTTTGAGGACCGAAGCATTTGGAGCGATTTTTGGAGAGCAGTTGACGTAAAGACTTGTCTGATTATGTGATTTTGTATACTAATCTTGTATTATAGATGTTCATGCACATGTATGTTTTGTATAGAATGCAAATGATGTATCCGATGGTAAAAGAAAACTATACTTTTATAGGTTAATAGTTTAGCTTCTGCTCTAAACCTTTGGATATGCTGTATTGGTCCTAGACGGCATCTCGTTATTGAACTATTAGTGTAGCTAACGTTTCTATAGATTTATGCCATGGATGACACATGTGATCCTGTGTGTGAATGTTGTAGGAAGAATTGTGGATAATTGTTAGTTGTGTGCTTGTAAGTTAGCCCTATTCTTGTGTTGACGGAAGCTTTTGAAAGAAAAATCCATTCCATCACATTTGGTATCACAGAGTTGAGATGCCTTAGAAATTAATCGATTGAAAAGCGGAAGTATAGGTTTGAATCTTTGAATAGAATTCCTATAGGAATAAGTAGAGAAACTTAAGACAGTTAGGACCCTTAAGAGATTGGTTCTTAGGTTAGGTTAGAAATTTCTTAAAACTGTTGAATATTTCTTTCTCATTCCATTGGATCCTTGTCCTTATAGCCTTGTGTTTGCCTTGATTATAGGATGGCAAGTAGAAGAGGAAGAAGGAATGACCGCGGTGGCACTAACATGCTCTATGATAGAGAGGCCGCTTATATTGATTTATTGGAAAGGATGACCAATGTAGTAGAATCTATCGAGCAAAAGTATATGGCTCCGATTCTTGCACCCGAGGCAGCTCCGACACTTCTTTGTCCTATGACATATGATAGATTTATAGCTGAATGAGCACCGGGCTTCCTAGGAAAGCCTGATCCAGCTGAAGCAGGCGTATGGTTGAAAAGGATGAAGAAGATATTCGCTGTGTTTGGCTGTACCGATAGAGAAAAGGTCTCCTTTACAGCATACAAGTTGGAAGGTGAAGCTGATAGTTGGTGGGATATTCAGAAAAGGGCGATGGGAGTGCCTAATGAAGCCATTACCTGGGAGATGTTTGAGGATGTATTTCTAAAAAAGTACTTCCCATCTAGTCTCCGAGATCAGAAGGAGCAAGAATTTATGAGATTGAGATAAGGAAACATGATGGTCAAAAAGTATGATGCCAAGTTCATTGAGCTGTCCTGTTTTGCACCTTTCTACGTAGAGGATGAGCAGAGAAAAGTGAACAAGTTCCTACAATAGCCATGGGATGACATTAGAAAGTTGTTATCTATTTTAAAGCTCCAAACTTATGCCGATATCCTAGACAAAGTAATGATTTATAAGAAGGAAGCGAAAACAGAGAGATTCTATGCAAACATGACCGCTAGTCGAGCGGGAGTAAGTACCGGATCTGCTGCTGGGTCCTCTGGGTTGTCCAAGAAGACTAGGGCGGCTGACAAGGGAAAGAGTATAGTACCGGCTCAATCAGTAACCGGTGCTAGAGCGTCGGCTGAAAACTGTACCTTCTGTGGGAGGAAACATCCTGGACAAGCATGCCGTAAGTTGTCGGGAGTGTATTTCGAATGTGGGCAGCAAGGTCACCTATACAGGGACTATCTGATACCTCCAAGGCTAGAAGGAAAAAAGCCTACTGTCTTGGCAAAGGCTTTCGCGGTGGCTGTTCAGGATCCGGAGGCATCTCTGAATGTTGTGGAAGGTACCCTTTCTATTTGTGGTGTTTCTGCATCCATATTATTTGACTCGGGGTCTACCCATTCCTTTGTTTTTCCGTAATTTGCATGCTATATTGTATCTGCCCCGTGTATTTTTTATTGTGAACTGTCTGTGTGTACCCCCACTGGATCTTCTGTGATTACGGATGTTATGTATCCAGAATGTGTAGTTGAGGTGAATGGGAACCGTTTGGTTGTGGACTTAGTGTTGTTAAACATGGATGATTTTGACGTGATTCTAGGAATGGACTGACTGGCTAAATACCATGCCAGTATTGACTGTTTTCTGAAGTGGGTCTGTTTTAATATTCTCGGAATGGAGCCCTTTTTCTTTCTGGGCATTAAGAAAAAGGGGGTGCCTGTGTTGATCTCTACTTTACATGTTAAGCATTTGATGAGAAGTGGATGTAGAGTTTACTTGGCATATGCCTGCACTACTAGTAGTCATAGTGTGCCGGCTAAGGACATCTTGGTTGTTTGTGACTTTGAGGATGTATTTCCAGAGGAGTTACCTGGATTGCCTCCACACCGAAAAATTGAGTTTGAAATTATTATTGTTCCTGATATTAGCCCAGTTTCTAAATCCCCCTATCGTATGTCTCCGGCTGAATTGAAGGAGTTAAAGTTGTAATTGCAGGAGCTGTTAGACAATGATTTTATCAGACCGAGTGTATCTCCTTGGGGTGCACCGGTGTTGTTCGTAAGGAAGAAAGATGGGTCTTTACGATTGTGTGTTGACTATCGTGAGTTGAATAAGATCACGATTAAAAATAAATACCCTCTACCGCGCATTGATGATTTATTTGATCAGTTGCAGGGATCTCGAATATTTTCAAAGATTGATTTGAGGTCCGGTTATTACCAATTGAGGATTAAGCCGGATGATGTGGCTAAAACAGCTTTTCGGACACATTATGGCCACTATGAGTTTTTTGTTATGCCTTTCGGCCTTACAAAATGCTCCAGCTACTTTTATGGATTTGATTAATAGGGTTTTTAGGCCGTACTTGGATAAATTTGTGGTGGTATTCATTGATGATATCTTGATTTATTCAAAGGATCATGAGGAATACGAAATTCATCTGAGGAAAGTACTTCAAGTGCTTCGCGAGGAAAGATTGTATGCCAAATTGAGTAAATGCGAGTTCTGGCTCGAGAACGTGATGTTTTTGGAGCCTGTGATTTCTAATGGTGGCATTTCTGTGGATCCCAAGAAAGTAGAGGCTTTTACAAACTAGAGCAGACCAGCTTCTGTGACCGAGATTAGGAGCTTTCTGGGCATGGAGGGATATTACAGACGTTTTGTGAAAAATTTCTCGCAGATTGCTATGCCTCTGACTCGGTTGCTGAAAAAAGAGGCTAAGTTTGTGTGGACAGAGGAGTGTGATCTGAGCTTCCAGGAGCTAACGGATCGTTTGACTACCGCTCCAGTGTTGATCATTCCGGAGGGTTCAGGAGGCTTTGAGGTGTACTGCGACGCCTCTAAGGCGGGTCTAGGATGTGTGTTGATGTAGCACGGTAAAGTTGTGGCATATGGATCTAGGCAATTGAAGGTGTATGAGAAAAATTACCCTACTCATGACCTCGAGCTTGCTGCTGTAGTCTTTGCATAGAAACTTTGGAGACATTATTTATATGGTGAGAGGTTCCTTGTGTATTCAGATCACAAAAGTTTAAAGTACCTATTTTCGCAAAAGGAGCTTAACATGAGCCAAAGGAGATGGCTCGATTTTTTTGAAAGACTATGACTGCGAGATACAGTATAAGTCAGGGAAGGCCAACATAGTTGCGGACGCATTGAGTCACCGATCAGGTTATGTGACACACCTGCAAGTCAAACAGATGGAGATATTAGATTATTTGAAGCAGTGTGATATCCAACATTATGCTAAAGGTGATAGAATACTCCTATCGTACTTTCAGATTCAACCGGAGGTAGTTAGTGAAGTTAAAGAGAAGCAGATAAATGATCCGTTCCTCATGGATATTGTTAGTGATTTGAGTAAAGAGTCTCAAGATGATTTTAACATTCGGGCTGATGGCGTGTTAAGGTTTAGAGACCGATTATGTGTACCGGATGATAAAGAGTTGAAGGAGAATATTTTGAAGGAGGCTCACCGGTCTCGGTATACGATCCACCCGGGGATGAATAAAATGTATCAGGATCTAAAGAAAACCTTCTGGTGGAGAAATATGAAGAGAGATATCGTTGCCCACGTGGAGAAATGCCTGGTATGTCAGCAACTAAAGGCTGAAAGGAGGAAGCTTTCTGGACTGTTGTAGCCAATGCCAATCCCGAGCTAGAAATAGGAGGACATTACTATGGACTTTATATCAGGTTTACCGAAGATTTCTAGGAATCATGACGCCGTATGGGTTATAGTTGATCGGCTAACAAAATCAGCCCACTTCTTGGCGATCAGGGCGACCTATTCGCGTGATAGGTTGGCTCATTATATGTAAATGAGATAGTGAGGCTTCATGGAGTTCCTGCCTCTATTGTGTCTGATAGAGATCCATGTTTTGTCTCAAGGTTTTGGAAGAGCTTGCATAAGGAGTTGGGGATAGAGTTGAAGTTCAGCATTGCGTATCACCCCCAGACCGATGGCCAATCTGAGCGTACCATTCAGATCCTTGAGAACATGTTGAGGGCCTCTGTTTTAGAGATGAAAGGAACTTGGAATACTTATCTGGCACTATCTGAATTCACTTATAATAACAGCTATCAAGCTAGTATCGGCATGGCACCTTTTGAGGCATTGTATGGGAGAAAGTGTAGGTCATCGATTCACTAGGAGGAGACTGGAGACAAAAGGATTTTGGGCCTGCAGATTGTGAAAGAAACAGCAGAGAAGATTAAGGTGATTCATGATAATTTGAAGGTTGCTCAGAGCCGACAAAAAAGCTATGCGGATAGGCGAAGGATAGAATTGAATTTTGAGGTAGGAGATCTTGTGTTTCTAAAGGTCTCACCATCCAAGGGCACGTTCCAGTTTGGAGTGAATGGAAAACTGAAGCCACAGTTCATTGGCCCTTTTGAGATTTTGGAAAGGATTAGGGAGGTAGCCTATAGGTTGGCGTTACCACCTAATCTGACCGGCGTACATGATGTGTTTCATGTATCGATGCTTCAAAAGTACATCCATGATCCAGCACACGTGATTAACTACGGATCTTTGGCTATTGACAAGGATTTATCCTACATAGAGGAACCACGGCAAATTGTAGACCGAAGGGATCAGAAGTTGCAAACGAATACCATCCCCCTGGTGAAAGTGCTTTGGAGAAATCATTCACTGGAGGAGGCCACTTGGGAATGCGAAGAAGAGATCTGAAGCAAGTATCCCCACTTGTTCTCTTGAGGTATGTAGTTTGTTTAATTTCGAGGATGAAATTTTTTTAAGTGGGGGAGGGTGTGAGGCCCCAGAACCGAAAAACGTGAAAATTGAAAGTAATTAGAATGATGAGTATCATTAAGAGGCAAATATGTAGTGAAAAATGATGGTTGAAAGTAAAAAGTTAGAAAAATATTCGAGTTCAGCAAGCAGCCGTGTGGCGCATGCTGTGTACCCGAGGCGTTGTAGCGAGCACAAAATCCACTAGCTACCCCACTCGCCGTGCGCCCGCTGGGCACCCGAGCGCGTTTGGTAGAATGTAGCCTGCTCACCGCGCGCTCGCTGGGCGTTCGAGCGCGAATAGCAGAATGTGACCCGCTCGCTAGCACTTGAGCCGCACTCGAGCACAGCCCCGACCTTTACCGCGTCCTGACTTCGTTCTTGTTATAAAATGAATGGGAAAAAGGAAAAGAGAGAGAGAGCAGACCACGCACGGAGAGGAAAAAGAGGAAGAAGAGAAGAGGAGAAC
The DNA here is from genome assembly GCA_025585075.1 of Nepenthes mirabilis. Taxonomy (NCBI): domain Eukaryota; kingdom Viridiplantae; phylum Streptophyta; class Magnoliopsida; order Caryophyllales; family Nepenthaceae; genus Nepenthes; species Nepenthes mirabilis. The sequence goes on from JAODPA010085809.1 coordinate 21,158, forward strand.
GGGGAATCACTTATTCCAATCCACTCCCGGTAAAAGTAACGGTAGATTGGACCAAGGCAAGTGTACTTCAGACATTGTTTTTTGTTTTTACTGTTTCCTCTTACTTTAAAGTTGATAAAGATATTCTAAAATGATGTTGATGCATATTTAAAGTAAATGAAGTATGTTTCCTTTAATTGTTCGGTTAGATTTTGTGTTTACCCATATTTATTGCAAGTTTTGGCTTTAATTTTATGTACATGAATGTAAATAGTGTTCGATTTGGTTCCAAAAGTATGTGTGAAATCCTAACTCAAAAATATTGAAAACTTTTGGTTAAATTGCATGTTTTAATGTATGTGTATGGATTTATGGCATTAATTTTATAAATAAGCACATGTTTAGAGATCGATTTGAATCCGAAAGTTTTGGCGAAGCCCTAAGTACGAAAATGAATGGGTTTTGATGATTTTTAACCGTAGCTCCTGTTATATAAAAGTTAATTGATATAGAAATGAAGGTCCCTGTATATTTTGCTTTTTGAAAATTTACACGAACTTGTACCGATGAAAATTCCATGTACATTCTAAAGTTAACTGAAAGTAAATTGTGAAACTATGATTATGAAAGAAGGTTTTCAATAAAGAGGTTATTTCTGATACTATTATTTAAGACCCAGGACTGACTATAATCCGGATAGGTTCTCCAATATACCTTAGGACTTTACAGTGGTAATCAAAGATAACTCTGTCCATGGAGTTATTTGTGGTCCGCCCTTTCTCGAGGCTTTAAAGTGAGGAGGAACCAGAGTTACCGGCCTACCTTCGGGTGGCATACAGTACAAATCCTTCGGGATGGGATATACATGTTACAGTGATAAGCCTTGGATTGTATAGAATGAACACAATTTATCCTTGATTATTGGCCCCCTCAACTAGTAGGATATACTGGCAGGGTCTATTACCGTTATGATATGTTACAGCTTACCAATTATAATTTACCGTTTACAGTTTATAGTGTATCGATTACAGTTACCGTCTACAGTTTACCGTTCACAGTTTATCGTTTACAGTTTACATTCACAGTTTATCATTTACAGTTTATAGTTTACCGATTACAGTTCAACCGTTCTGTTTTCTGCACAGTTACATCACTGTTCTGCATCATTGTTTACTGTTCATATGCATATACCTTGTTGGGCCCCAACTCACTATTTTATTATTTTCCCCTCTCCAAATGAGATAGTAGATTTAGTGCCTGGCGAAAAAGAGTAATCAAGAGAAATTTCTGAAGACTTTTAAGGACCTGAAGCATTTGGGTATATAGGATACCATAAGCGGAAGTGCAAACCTTATATCGGAGATATATAGGATAGAATGTCAGTTTAAAATCCATTTGGGTAGATAGTATGGCTTGACAATGTCGAGCTAAGACTATCGCGAAGTAAACATAGGGTCTGTCTCCGCTTTGACTATGGAATCAGATTTCCTCGCGACTATCTTCCCCTTGAATCCTGGTTGGCAGCAGTATTTCGAGCTAGGGTTGCTACAATTCCCTATGAAGCTCCCTGACAAGCCCTTCAATCCATCTTCATCTTGGCTGGCAGCCTAGATTGAGCCCTGGGACTGATCTTCCCGTTGGCTTTGCTAAAGCAGTACTCACAGTGTAAGGTCAGCGGGTGGCATAGCGAAATTCCTCACCGAGATGACTGGACAACCTCTCGACCAGATCGTCCCAGCGGAGCGATTAAAAGCGTCTTTGGAGCGAATTCCTTTGAAGTAGTTAGTGCTCTAATTGAGCGAGCCGTGGATCATAAATGATGAGCGTAGCTTAATTTAGCTGATCTCACACCGAACTATAAAGAAATATGTGAGTGGCTCTTTATAGAGACTTAGCCCAATGGCTACCACCGGATTTTGGAAGAGCAGCTGACGTAAAGACTTGTCAGATCATGTGATTTTGGATACTGATCTTGCATTATAGATGTTCATGCACATGTAGGTTTTGTATAGAATACATATGATGTATCTGATGGTAAAAGAAAACTATGCTTTTACAGGTTAATAGTTTAGCTTTCGCTCTAAACCTTTAGATATACTGTACAGGTCCTAAACGGTATCTCGTTATTAAACTATTAGTGTAGCTAACGTTTCTATAAATTTATGTCATGGATAGCACATGTGATCTTGTGTATGAATATTATAGGAAGAATTGTGAATAATTGTTAGTTGTGTGCTTGTAAGTTAGTCCTATTTTTGTCTTGACGGAAGCTTTTGAAAAAAAAATTATGTTCCGTCACATATAAGAAGCTCGAAACTTGTTTCAATTGTAGCCAAGTTAATCACTTTGCAAAAGAGTGCCCTTTTTTGTCAATGTAGGGGGATTGACTGCCTACTATTCTGGAGAGGACTTTTATAGTGGCTGCTAAGAATGCTCAAGCCAATCTATCAGTAAATAAATGTAATATGTTAATCTTTGAATCTATGACACATGTGTTGGTTGATCCAAAGCCTATACTTTCTTTTGTGATATCCCGATTTATTTATAAATTGCATTCATCTTCTAAAATTTTGGACTATGTATTAGTAGCATCTACTCTAGTGAACGAGTCTTTAATAGTTGATATTGTTTATCCCCAATGTGTTGTTTAGGTTAGTGGTTTAAATTATCTATAAACTTGACTTTATTAAAGTTTTAAGAGTTTAATGTCTTTTGTGGTATCGATTGAATAGCATGCTGTCATATAAGCATCGATTATTTCAGTAAAAAAAAGTTCAGTTTTACATTCTGGGTTATAAATCCTTTGAGTTTTAAAGAAATATCACAAAGGAGCCAGTATGTTTGATTTCTATTTTGCAATCGTGTCATTTAATGAGAGATGTATATCAAATTTATCTTAGTTATATTACTACTATTAGAAGTCACAATATACCTATCGAAAAAATTTCAGTGGTCTAAGAATTCAAAAATATCTTTCTAGAAGAATTGATTGATTTGCCTTTGAATAAGAAGATTAAATTTGTTATTGACTTAGTGTCAAAGTCCACTTTTATTGTGACGGAACGGATTTTTTTTTTGTCCTCAAAAGCTTCCGTCAAACAGGAACACAATTAACGGTCTAAACATAAGGCAAGACTTCTGCAGAAATTTCGGTAGAGTCTCCTTTTCATCAGGTAATAGCTCTACTGTCTTATCTGAAGGGAAAAAAACACTAAAATAGTGAGTCGAGACTTATCAAGGTACATGCATATGAACTATAAAACCATGATGCAGAACAATCAAGTAACGGTGCAGAACAAAACGGTTCAGACAGAAAGCGATTCAGGAAACAGAAAAATCATACTTGACAGTAATATACTTCATAAATCAGAAATCAATAAACGGAAATCATCCCCTGAGATCGAAAATCAGTACTCGGTAAACAAAAATCGGTAGTCAGAAATTGGTAACAGTAAACTGTAATCAGTACGGTAACTGTGACGGAACGGATTATTCTCCATTGAATAATCTCCGTCAAAGCCTAAACACACCCTAGAGCCCATAATTAACCTATGGACTCTACCGAAAATCTGGCAGAGTTTCCTCTGCAACTGGACGAAAACCGAAATACAACCTGCTTAAATATCATGCAACAAGCACACATCTAAAGAAAAGGCTTAACTCAAAGCCTACAACACGCCACACAGGATCACACACTTCCATATCATCCATGGCTCCAATACAGTACACAACCTACTATACTGGATCTAGAGAGATGCCATCTAATTAGACTAAAATCAAAACATATAAATACAGACGCGGAAGCATAACTAAATCATCATACATCTGCGGAAGCATAATAAAACCATAAAATAACAA